>KZ538945.1:18578-39326 GCA_000934665.2 Catajapyx aquilonaris | reverse complement strand
ACCCCAAGACATGTATATAGCTGTCTGTGCAAGTTCGGACTTGCACCTCTACGCTTTCATACCCAGGTAGATAAATTATTGAACCGCCCTCGTATATACCACTACCCAGTGCTCATTTTCGGCAAAACTTGCCAAAAACCCAGGAATAACGTGCAGTAGTGTGTTCTTTAAGAGGAAGACAAAATTACATCGCAAGGAAGAAATAAAGCCCGGTTTCCCCCTGAAACTGCAGGGAATAAATATACGTGTAAAAAGGAGCACAACATTCCTTCGCTGTAACAGAATGCAACGGAGGAAGAAAATCTATGGCTCTCTCATCCCCTGGCATTCTTCCAGAGATCGATTGAGCAAATCAACCAGCAATTACTACACAAGTTTCTCCTCAAGCAGTCCCCCCCCCCCNCCTTTCCCCTCCAACCTCTTTCGTCTGTATAGAACCCCCCTCCTATCCCAAGAGTTCATCTCGATTCGAATTCCTTTCGCGGAAACTCGCTAATTTCATGGAAGACCGCTGTTGTTCATAAATAAGCAGAAGGAAGAGGAGGAATTTTTAAAAGGGCACAGATTCGCACCCATCTTGGCAAGACTTTGAATGGGTAATCATTTTCAGGATATGAACACACCAGGGCGGACTAGAAGATTTTTATCCTGGCTGTTAGACTTCCCGGTGAACAAAAGAGGCACTTGGGTAGCCCTGCAGGGTCAGGATAAGCTTGATTTCCTGGTTTCAGGCACAATATGCGGTATGTCACAAAAGATTCTACTATTTGGGTAGGAAAGGGGAAGGAGTAGGGAAGAGAGACATCGCAAAAGTCGGGAGGCGAGTAGTGGACGGGGGCAGTGGCTGTGTCGCAAACGCAAGGATGCATGTATTGTTTTTTTGGGATTTGGCATTTTTTGGATTCGGGAAGGGGTATGCTGTACCAACCTAACCTAACCTAACCTTCCTTGCGGATGCAGACCTATCTTCAGCGGATACACGCGCCCATCCTTCAGACTGCCTGCTCCGTTTTTGCCAGCCCCCGGAGCCCGGACACTACTTCCACAATCTTATCGCCTGACGGGGCGTTTTGCATGAGGTGCTCACTTGAGAACGCCATGAGACATTTCCCTGCTATATTATGTGGCGACCCTACCGGACCGCGCTGAACTTTATAGCTACAAAAGGGAAGTGCTGCATTGGGGGACCCAACATGGTCTCCGGCGGCCATGTAGAGGCTTCCCTTCTACCTAAGTTCAGCGCGGTCCGGTAGGGTCGCCACATATTGTAGCACTGAAAGCTGTCTCATGGCGCTCTCAAGTGAGCACCTCATGCAAAACACGATAAGAGCAGGCGATAAGAGGGAGTGACCAGACATTAGTATTCTAAGACCATGGTTTTTGCGACACAGCCACCGCCCCCAGCCACCACCAACCCCCTGGCCGTCTGTGGTGGCGCGTTAACCTACTCTAGCCAGGAAAGGTACACAAATCACGTGGCAGACAATATGCCGCTTTTTAAAATGTGGCAGAGTAGGCCCAGAAAAATACTGCATGGGATTTCTGGAGTTGTTGCAAGACACAACTGGAACCCGACATACGCCACACTTTTTTTTAGTTAGTTGCGAGCGTTGCGAGCTGAGCACTTATTGTGGGTTGTGTATCCGCCCAACAATATTGTCCGTCTTTGTGCGCCGCAGGCCAACGAACGTTATTGTGGCTTGGCCAATCGCTGGAATGTGCTTGGAAAAGCCACAATAACATTTGTTGTCCGGCACAAGACATCCAGTAATGTTGGGCACATGCGCAACACACAATAGGGCCGGCGCAAATGAGGAAATCTGGGGGCAACTTATTGCCTGCCCACCCACCCAGGACGGCACAGCGCATGCGCTCTTCTGGGGCAGCGAGCGTGTGCAGATTTCTTGAAGCCAAGAAATTTGGAGCCGATCTGGGCGGGCTGGAATGGGCTGGGTTGGGGCGCGACACTTGTACCCTCTGGCGGGCAACATGAATACTTCGATATGTGCGTGCAAGTTGCCTCCCTCCCATATTTCCTCATTTGCGGCGGGCCTTAAGTGCTACGCTCGCAACTAACAAAAATTATCGGGCAGTTCGACGGACCGGCAGGGCCACAACAAAGGACGGTCTTGACCCGGCCAACCCAAAGCCCCACAGTTACACCAACACAAAGGGCTCCATCCATCTCTTCATGGCCTCCAAATCCACATGTATATGAAAAGCAGTAACGACCAGAACTAGCGGTGGCTGTTTTAAAACAGACCAGACCTAGGTCTGGCAGTTTTAAAACGTTCACATCTAAGTCTGGATGGTTTGCAAACAACCAGACCTAGGTCTGGCCGGATTTTTCGCTCCGTGAGCGATTTCAGGGTTTTAGCCTAACGTATACATATGTCAGCACAGTAGTACTATGGTTAGATTATTGTGGAAAACAAAATGTCATTTTTTTGAACAAATGCCCGGAAAAGTTAGTGCTAAATGCCATAATCGTCGGCATTAAGTACGTAGAAAGGGCGAATATATCATTTTAGAAATGTCACAGGAGAGGCAAAAATAGGGTGAAAGTACGAGGGCCAGTCAAAAGAAGTTGAGACTGATTTTTATGTGATAAATAGAATATATTACTTCATGACTCGCGGTGAATGGCATCGTGCCCAGTATGGATTGAAGTATTAGAACACCAATTCTTGTTCGAATATTCCAAAATCCCAGGCGATGGTGACACCGGAAGTAGACCTAGGTTCACATTCGCCTCTGCTCTGCCAGAGGTCGGAGGTAAGGACCTAAATTCAGCGTTGAGGTTTTGTTGAATAAAACAGCCAAAGAGGTGTATAACATGCTAACAATGTGAACAGCAGATACTGGTCACCATGTGATGCCACAATACGTTGCAGTCTTCGCAAACCTCCAACCGCATGTGCTTCTCCCAAGTCAACAGCTTGGGACCCCCATCACATCGGGTGCATCGCATGTGCAAATGATCAATGCAAAATCGTGTGGGCACTACCACTGGAGGTAGCCTACTAATCATTCTCGCAACGTCATCGATGGTCATGAGGCAATCTTCCCGGACAATTACTGCACCTGTGGTGTTAATGATCTCCTCTAAGAACTCTGATGGAGTCTGCGAACCTGTCTTTTTGAAAGCCGAGTACGGACCCTTGCTGAATGTCTTGCCCCCATCGCTGTTGTCTTCAAATGGAAGCAAAACCGCCGACCTTCTGGCATATAGTGCCTGGGATCGTGGAATATTCGAACAAGAATTATTGGTGTTCTAGTCAATCCATTCTGGACATGATGCCATTCACCGCAAGTCATGAACTAATTCTCTTTATCACATAAAAAATCAATCTCACTTTCTTTTGACTGGCCCTCATAGTCCTCACAAACAAAGTATCACTGTATGCGCAGTGTTCCACCTACACATTTGTCATTTCACCAAAACATGCGGTGGGTGATTTCACATTAAAATGGGCATTTTCGCCATTTTCTGAAAAATTGTCTATTCGCCCTTTCTCCTATTGCCTACGATATGTTGCACGCCCAGGCAAAGCTTGTGAAATGGGGCTGTGTTTCTTGGTTTCCAAACAGACCTCGGCATTTACGACGCTAATCGCCTCTCGCACGACACTTTCTACCTATACCTTTTCGTCTTATTTTACACCGCTGCATCCTTTCCCATCGACTCAGTACCTGCTACGTGACAGTAACGCCTTTGCCTACATGTCCGTTGACACAACCTCTTGACGTCTAAATAGTTAATTGTGCCGAAGGACTTGCTTTTCTATGCCTGAATATATCCGAATAGCAACTACGTAGATTGTTTCTATTTTAAACTACTTATTGTGACATACTCAAGTGTAGGGCCTAATGTAAGCATATTGAGCAACAGCATATAGCGCCTCTGTTAATAAGAAATAGACCTACTCATCGGCCCATTATAGTTCCGTTATCCGATTGGTGACTTGCGAGATTTTCCACGTTAATTTTGGTTATTTATGACTTTTTCTGGCAAGTACTTGAATATATTGAGCTGGCAATACAGGCTACTGGTCAGTTCTTCCAAGAATTTTTTAATACTGATTATGTGTCGTGTCTATCTGTAGATAGACACGCCACAGAATCGGTATTTAAAAAAATACGTCTGGATGTTGGTCGGTATAGTACCTATAGGTACCGACCAACATCCATGCATATTGGGTAATGGATTTTGTGAGCTCATGCTCATATTCAGTACGTATTCCAATGGTTTAATAACCATCAAAGAGGGAAACTATTATACGCCCGGATTATGTGCCTGTAGACTGTAGAGGTCCCCACATGTCATCAATCAGGCTACAGCACGTACAGTATATTCCTATGCAACGTGGTATTAACCACCTAATACATCTCCACTCTAAAAACCAATTTATTTGAATATAGGCTCTATCATAATTCGACATATTCAACAATATTCAAACACGATTGATTGGATTATTGTTGTTGTTGATGCTGCTGCACATAGCTGTAGAATAACTAGGATCTATGACCTATTGTAACACATGAATGTAAAGCAGAGGTGATATCGATAATAATCGCTCTGCAGATGATATCCAGAGCTTGGAAAATTTTAGGACAAGGTAACAATGCAGTCTGCGAGATAATACCATAAAGGAATGTAACGGTAAAGTCCAGTTGAATACACTGTCTTATTCTTGGGTAGAAAACACGTTGCCACTACTTTTCATTCCTCTCTCGTAGTAAGAGTATCGATCGTATCTCTCACGGATTGTACTGCACAGCATCACTGGAGTGTGTAATATGTTGCACCACACAGGGGGGAAGTTGTGCGACACCTTCTATACTTATTTGTAAAGTTAATCGTATTGTATATCTTTAAAATACTCTGCACTGTCTGCATCAATAATAACTTACTACATGACACATTGTGGCACATTTTCTGTACAAATGAATATTTAAAACACACTATTTTTGGGAGATATGGATGCAACACAGGAGCTATTTTTTTGCAGTTTAGGTTGGTAGCACTGAAAATATGTAAGTTTTGGTATTAATTTAAATTAAACGCTGAGATTTAGCTGCAACTCCAAATCTGGTCAATTTTTGAATGCCATTTTCTTGTGATGTTATTGCTTGGGTTAAATTTACTAGTGAGTTATGGTGGGAATATTAACCAGTGGTGTGCACTAGCGGTCGGTAAAATTCGCATATCTGCTAATTCGTAGCTGTACATAATCATATTAGCGGATACGATTTATCCCACACTATGAAGGCAGCTATGAATTCGTGGCTAATTCTGTTTTATCATCGGCCGCTAATGTTGACTATTTTTAGTATTACCCGCTAATTTTAGATATTTTGCATTAGCACTATGTTAGCATAAGCCTATAATTTTAGCGACCTGAACTACAGAGAGCTGCTTATTATAACAAGTTGTTAAGGATTAAACTGGTATTTTAAGGATTTATGGCTGTAAATCTTGTTGGTGTTACAGTTCCAGGTCAGTGCATCCAAACCATAAAAGTTTAAAATTAATGAGTAAACCTGACAACAATCTCAGCTTGCAAGATCCATGTATTACACTACCAAATGTAATGACCTTATTATGGTCACTGGGCTCCAAATGAGGCTTTTTATTGCGACTAAAATATGATATAAATTCACTAAGAATACTAATATTAAAATTATGTGCTTATCTTGTTGTATAGGAAGGTTTGAACTTCCAAGTCCCAAAAGAACGCGTACATTTACGTTAAAGGTAAGCGGAGAAATATGTATCGTAAGATGTAGCCTATTTGGTCACTGACCGAAGCAGTAGTGGTGGAGTAGTGGATATGGTGTCCGACTGCTAATCGGGAGGTCCTAGGTTCGAATCCCGGAGGCCGGCAATCCTGACCTTGGTTTTTTTGTGGTTTCCCAAGGTCGCCCCAGGAAAAATTTCCGGGATCGTACCGTAAAATAGGCCACAGCCGCTTCCTTCCTTTCCCTGGCCTGGAGGAGGTGCGGGTCAGTGGGGGTTTCTGACTCACATCTAGGGGATCATCTATGGCGAACGGGCCCCCTGAGGGACTGCACACGACCCCCAACTTGATGACATTGCACATGCCCCCCCCCCTCCTATCCCTACCCTGTCCCTGCACGATAGTGGTAATCCACTCCCCTAAGAGGGCCTATGGCCCTAGCACGGGGTATATCTAAAAATAGCCTATTTGGTCACTGCATAATCAGAAAGTCCGATATGATGCAGTGGAATTTTCCAGTGTGTTTACACTGGAAAATTCCACTGCATCATATCGGACCTTAAATTTTCTTCTCGAATGAAGGCCGGCCATTATGAACACACACTCTAGCCACCTCAAACCAAGCTCGCTCTGAAGCGCCTGTTTCCCCTCTAGGCGAAAATAAAATGATCGGAGTAATGAAGCGCAATTTTAACATCCTGGTCGTACATGATGTAGAGTACTGTATGTAAGCCTCGTAAGAATAGCAAAAAAATGTGCCAGCGTATATAACTATACTTTCATAACCTAATCCCTATCGAGCTTGAATTTTCCCACCCTGAATTCAGAAGGTGAAATATTTCAATGGTGTCTGAATTTTTAATCTGAAAAATTCTTTTTGGCATTATTTTAATGTCATATTTAGGTTTCGTACCGATTTTTCCATTAAAAGGAGCTCAACATAATTAAGGTGGTCACATCAGTATATTGATGAACTAATTCCCTGCCCTTAACGTAATATTCACATGAAAATACTGTGATGAATAGCATTTTTTATATTTTAAAATATATATTTGCCAGAATATTTTTAAATAAAATCGCCCGATCATGTGGGAGCCGCAGTATTCCACAGTCAGAGGTGTCAAATATGCGCCACAGACAACACGTCAAAAGATCATTAAGATAACTGTGCAGTATGACAAGGTACACACAGCTAAAATAGATTTAATATGTATGCTAATGGCAATAAACAGTTCGTTATTACTAATCAATGATTGTGACACACTAAGCGTTATAAACAAGGGTACCGGTATGTCTGCAGAGGAGTACGAGATTATTATTATAACATCAACTACTACGTGCTGTTTATTCAATAACTATGAGAATTGAAAGAAACATCATGTATAGGTATAATAATAATAATAATAATAATAATAATAATAATAATTCATACCCCGTTATCAGCCTATCGACTCTTTAGGGGGGAAGTTTTTGTTTTGCCTGGAACTCTTCGCTTTCAATTTACTTCGCTTTTTGGGATATGATAGAGACGGGAGGAAGCGGCTGTGGCCTATTAATTACGGAAACAACTCCGGAATTTTCCTGGAAGGACCGTGGGAAACCACAGAAAACCACGGTCAGAGTTGCCGGCCCCGGGATTTGATCCCAGGACCTCCCGATTAGCAGTCGGACACCATATCCCCTACTCCAAACTGCTTCGGTATGTATCAGTATAGGAATATACAGTTATACACACAGATTGCATTTGTGGAACACCATTCAAACAATATTTACACTGCGGCATTACTACAATTGCTGGGCAAAATTCGAAATACGGTATCTATTAACTCAAAATGAAAGTACCTGTCAAGAAAGCTGCATCACATCCACCCATACTGCAACTTATCCCAAACTAGTGGCATTGCAAACTCAGTAGAATGCACATTGACTCTCAAGTGTTTCCGCATGGAATCCCTCACATTTGGCTACAGTAAAGCACCAACTTCAAAGCAAATCATCTGCTGACCAACGATGCGTGTATTTCATTGCTAAAAGAGCGTCCCTTTTTTTTTTACTCAATTTTCTTTTAATTCAGTCAAAAGATGCTTCTAGATCTCTTCATCATAAATCAATTTAGTCCATCCCTATAAGTAGGATTTGGCTTCATGCCGCACTTGCAGTGGAGCCATTTTTTTCTCTAAGTTTTGCCTTTTTCCTCGGTCACGTATATTGCTCGATAAGATCACATCATTCAGTCATAGGCATCCGGATATGAGCTATATGGATGAGAAAACAAATGGTTTTGAAGCCGAATTCGGGTGAGATGTCATATTGTGACGTATCAAGGGTATAAGAGAGGGGGGGGGGGGTNATACTGCGCTAATGCCGGTTTTTTTTCTAGGATAGGGGGGTGGGTTAGAATAGTATAGGCGGGTGTAAGGGGGGTGTTACGATGGGGGAGAGGGGGGGGGGGATCATACAGACTTGCGTTGGTTCAAGCGAACGCAGGCGGCATCTCCTATCGTTTAGAAGAAGTACCAATACTTCATAGGTTCAACACGATCAATGTGGACTGTATAATTTTAGGTTTCTAACATTACATCACGCATGCAATAGCTTCAATAGCACATGTGACTAAAATTAACATTTTTAAAAAAATATGAAAAATAAACAGATTTCCTGGGAATAAATTTTCTGACTTCAAAATCTGTTTTGTCGTAACCTAGGTAAGATTGTACTAAATCACACCCTTTTGCCCTGTATTGATTCCTTCCAAAGAGCGACTCCTCACCCCATCCATCCACAACCCACCACCTTCACTGCAAACCCTTCCTAATTCATTTTCGGGAGTGAAAAACAGCGCCTTCTGAAACAAATGGATACCTCCCAGTAGAAAATAAACTCCAGGTGTCTTTGACACCTTCTTGCAATCCCGTGCATGACACGCTTCGTGTGTTAGAAGCAAGTCACGCAAGACATATGACGAATCACTCACATGTCACGTACTTTCCATTCACAACTATGCACCGCTTTAAAAAAAAAAAAATAGAGTCGAAGCTATTTATCAGCGAGAATAAATTGTGTGGACGAATCAGGGAAAAATCTGAGTGGATGTCACTGCGGCAAGGCAGAATTAAGTGATGACGTCACAGAGCCAACCGCATCCTCTTCCCTCCACCCCCCATCCCACCCATCCCTCCATTTCCCCCGTATGTCGCAATGCGCCGTTTTCGAAAATGGCGGACTCGACAGAGCATATATTGCCCATGCGCTAAGTAGCCCACTCTTTGATCGAAATTCAAATGGTGCAAAGAGGTTTCTTAAATATATGGAAAGATAACATTGTTTGTCAACCACTTCAATTTACTATAGGTAGTTTAATTTAAGCAATATTTAATATATTGGTGGCCATTTTTTGGGGGGATGACGTTGGATTCCGGCTGATGAGCCACGTGGTTTTAGCGTTAGGCCGCCATATTGAGCTTTTTTTGGGGGGAAACCTGCGCCTTCGAGTCCTAGTCATACACTGCAGCGGTTCTATTTCCGCATAGCTCCACCCCAACCCTGGATAGATCCTGCTGCCTTCCTTGCATTCGGCCCGAAAGCTTCGTCGAGCTTTCGAAACATCCCAAGAGATGGCGAGCATATGCGACTACGCTAGTCTGCCATAGACACGACTACCGTCGATAGATTTTCCTATATATACGGTTTCGTTGTGTATACAGTACGCTCAGCTATCCAATCAGCAACTCCCGGAATACTGTCCGTATTTAATTACTAATTTTTCACATTTAAATATCCGCCAAATGCGCTACATTATGAAGGTTTGATCCATAATATTGACAAGAACATTAACATTTGATTGTCTAGTCACGCACTGACGACGGGGCACTTCTTATCAAAGTGACGGCTCATTCATGGATGGGTGGCTATTTTGGAACGAAAAAAAAAACTAGGGACGAAATTATAGGCTATAAAAGAATGGGCCATGTCACAACAGTTCTGTCGCCTGCGCTTCAAGATTAGAGTAGCGATAAATCTGGAGGCCGTTATGTGAGAGTAAAGGGTTGTAAAATGTCTGGACAGGACAGGGATTCTTTCCAGACACCTTCTCACCTCCGATGCCTAAAAATAAAATATGTAACACAAAATTAGACATGGCAGCCCCCTCTTTTTCTAGATAAGCATCGTGAATTCTAGCAAGTCAATCTGATACGGACTAAATACTGTAGTTATGCCATTGTTAGAAGCTATTTTTAAATCGCCTTTTCGACTTGTCACTACAAACTTTTCACCTTCTCAGACACCCATTGCCCGTTAGCTTCCGTTTTTTTGGCAGCGAATAAGGAAAGACCATTAGTCGACTTTCGATAAATCGAAGGTATCGGCAAGTCCATAAGCTGTAACTCTGCTGCTATGTCACAACCAAATGAAGCAACCTAGGCCTATATGTAGTTTTCAGATGCGGATAAGGCGTTTGCTTGCAAAACTCAAAACCTGTATGTTCGATCCCAGACCAGCCCTCTTGGTTATTATGAGCTTGCAGAAAGTTTCTCCACCATGCCCCAGGAGGGCAGTGGTCCGGTCCTTCCCAGGGTGGTACGGCAAAAAAAGGGGGAAAAAAGAAAGTTTTGTAAGGGATGTCCGAGTAAATCTTAAACTGCAGGACACGTCCCTGGGTGGATCTTGCCCTTTAATGCAAGCCAGGTGCTCTGTTCATGGTTTGAATTTAATTTGGTTGGTACATTGATAGTTAAAAGGCTACTACTCCGTAAGGGTGCATGTCCTATTATAGTGATTCTGGCACTGTACACCGATTTGCTATAGACATTTTTACAGGACAGTGCTTCTTCACGTAAAAACTGACACGATATTCAAAAAAATTAAGTTATTTTAAAATTCAGGTAAAAACTGACACGATATTTACAAATATTAAGTTATTTTAAAATTCACGTAAATTTCTGTTTCCGCTCAGTCATTTTTTGTAAAGGTCACGACTATTATTTTCTTGTAAACTCCATACAGGCCTCTTGGGCCATATCCGTCCATGTCAAAACTAATTGTATAAATTTTTAAAAACCTAACCAATTTTGAGCAGAGGTCTTTCCCCAGGCTTCCTTTTTGTTTAAAACTACAGCGCATTTTCAAAGCGATCCACCGCACACAAAGCTCACGGCTAAATTGTTTAATCCGTCTTTTCCGTCTCTATGAAATATTTGTATATATTTCCTTTGTCCTCCAAACCAACAGACGCACATTTTTGCAAAAATAACCCCCCCAAAAAAACCGTCATTTGAATAGGACTAGTTGAACGGTCATAAATTCCTGTCGCATTGCAAAACCGCTAAGTTACCCAGGTGTGAAAGTGATCCTATTTGACACATGGTCACGCCCGCAATTTGCGACATTCCAACATGCAATTTCCCAGTCGTAGTCAACACAATTAACCTGCATATTACAAGGCGCTAATGCGACTAAGTACACTACGAGTCTCGTGTAGACGTAATTTACAGCACCCCCTCTAACNCGTCCCTCTATGGGATGTGTTTGTGGTGGGAAGGTAGTTGTGGGGGAGGGGGGGGGGGGTTGTTCAATTTCATGCCGGCACTCGACACGCCAAAGTCTACTAATGCACCACGCAACTAAGCTTCCATAGAAATGGTTGGTTTTAGGATTGAGAAATCCACATGAAGGTCATCACTTTTCGGTTGCAATTAGTATCGATTTGCGGCCTATTTACACTTTTATCGTCGACAGATCTGTTATAATTAATTAGTCTTATATGCGGCATCTCTGGGGCATAAAATGTGCACCATGTGCCTTCCCTCCCTGATAATTGGAGAATACTAATGAACTATATTGGTAGGCAATATCTGCTTCCCAATATTGGTCCATCAAGTATTAAAGGAATCGCATCCAAGATGGCGCAGTGCATCAACGCAATTACGCATCCGCTTAAGAAGTCATTTCGGGTGCAACTTTGCTCGTCAAGCGTACCATTCACGACAGACAGCCAAGACAATCTCATTAGGCACATCTTATGCTTGCCAACTTCATTTTCTCGGGCAAATGGCTCGGTTGCTAGGTAACTATTACGAAAGCCAAATGTAACCCGCAAAAAAAAAAGACGGGTCGGCCACAATGGACAGAGTTCCGCAGTCGGCACGAAATCGAATCAAAGTGCAGGCTAAACTTGGTCAAGTTAGTCTGAACAACGGTAGAAACAGTACAAAAGCAGCACAAACTTACGCTACACTAAATAGGATGGTATTACAAAATGCCACAAAGTTTCGGCAAATATGACGCAAATATTGAGACAATTAATGAAATTGGCTTGAATGCAAAATTGAGGGGGCCAGAGCTATTAGTGTGGTATAGTGACATCAATATCAATTCACCTCTTTAATGTCCATTGGATTTTAATTTATTAATCGGTAATAAACAATATCCGAATTTGTCATTTGATCTAAGCCTACAGTCGAAATACAAAGGTTACAAATCCCTCACCCACCTGCCCAAAGCAACAATGTTGTTTGTCATTATTGAATTGTGGAATTGCATAACACATGCGCGACTCCGCTTCACTATCCGTTCCAATAAAAAATATAGTGTTCAATTGCTTGAAATAACATTACATTTGATAGTTTAGGTATGCCACTATGATGTTATGTCAAATGATGCAGCTGCATACATGATTTCGATTTGTCCAAATTACTAATATACACTTTATGATACGAGTTTTGGAGCCGCTTTTACTGATGTGGCCTTAACATTATTTTCTATTATTTCAGCAATGTTATTTCGTGGTAAGGCCAACCTGTTAAATAATAGTACGTAGCAATAATATGAGCAAGTGGAGTCCTATAAATACATCATACGAAACCACGCTCTTTGGTCCTTGCGGCGAAAAACTCGCAACAAATTGTGCCTGTTGCTGCCACATTCCTACTTAATATTAAAAGACCTATTAACTTAATATTCCAGTTACTCGAGTCACTTATTTTCATATACAATATTTTGTTTCTTAATTTATATACCCAATTACCTTTTTAGGACTTTAATAGTCGCATGTAATATGATACATGCACCGGTACCAAACAGTACCCCCAACAAAACGTGCTTCACAGCCATAACCAATTATCCACCTCCAGCACGGAAATGCCATCGAAGAAATCCCATTATAAAAAACGTCAGGGACTGGTATGTGTACATAAATATTTTGGACCGGGACCCAATTACTCTCAACACATGTCACGTTACCTGTGCGCACATTTCCCTCAAGGCAATCCCAACTGGGAACAGTCCATCTGACACGGTATAATTTCCAGCTGCACGTGTTTATGTCGACTTTTTCGCAAGACACGTCTATTATTGGACGCCCCATATATATAGTTTTTTTTCTATATCACCGCGAGAGGCCTTCACGACCAAAAATCTTGGCCTAGGTTCGTAGTACACGCGAACTGTCTGGCAATGGTGACATTTACCCACCAAATTTCTTGACATGACACTTCGAAATCAGTAAGACTACAAAAATCGAACATAATCAAACACACTTTTGGCTTACTTGTAATCTATATAAATAAAGCCGTTTGTGAGTCTGTCTGTCTGTCTGTCTGTCCGCCTGCCAACAGTCATTTGCCTGCCATCTGTGCTCCACCCCCAGGCCGGGAGAGGATGGAGGTGTTGGGGGTTGACTACAGCTGGCAGGCAAATGACGGTTTCCGTTATACAGGCGGGAGAGGTTGAAGGTGTTGGAGTAGCAGGACCACAGATGGCATTGGTGGGCGGACACACAGAAAGACAGACAGTTGACGGGGGTACTGGCAGGTGTTTTCCCTTCATTCATTTCTTCCCGGGCAATGCCGCGCCGGGTGCCGCAGCTAGTAGTGTCATAAAATAGCTCGTGTGGATGTCACTATTAAAAAATGGCCAAGGTGACTCTCTAAAAAAGTTTTGGCAAATTCCAGTATTAATTTAAAGCAATTGATCAGTGGAATTCGAGGTGGAAGTCCTTAGGTAGAGTTAATTGAATTGAACCATGGACATGCTGGAATCGGAGAGATCAGAAGGAACCGATCTAGACCCTGACTTCAAAGGACTTACCAGGCGTAAATCCACTTGGGTAGAAACGGAGCTCACCCAGGAGCCAGTCTTTTCTTCCATCATGTTCCAATCTAAAATGTCACGAGGAAAAAAAAAAAAATCTACTGATAGAGAAGCAGGGCCGTAAAATTGTCTACTTCAATCCCCGGGAGCCGAGTAACAATAAGAAAAGTTCAAAACACGAATCCGATTCGATTATGACAATGTCCCAATACGAGATATAACTTTTTAACCTCTAGATGAGATTCATACGCTCACTACAGTCAGGTTAGGCTATATAATATTATAATGCGACATAATTAGCTTGCAAATTATGAACTAACAGTCAAATTCATCATCTAAATAGCCTAATTCAAAGGCTTATCATCAAGTGTATCAGACAAGTTCTCTACAAGTGGGAGCTGTCAGCTACACCGCAACTATTATAGAACTGTACGTGGTCAAAATGAGGAGAGGGCGAATCATGGTCAAGACCAACCATAACTTAGTCCGTTCAGAGCCGTAATTAGTCGTTCTCACGAAGCTGAAATTAATCCCTCAGCAACTGCTTACTATCCAATGTAAACATGACACACACCTATAGCTGTGTGCAGTCCTGCAAAAATAGAGTGATGTCCAACATATGGAGGAGTCCAACTTCACAGGTTTAATTGTAATTCGAATCTTTCTCTAAACAGTAACCAAATTGTTTGGGAATCACAATAATAGAGTGGAAGTGGTCGCATTAGTATAAAGCCTGAGTCTGGTAAATCATCAGCATGGTTGCTATTTCCAGCAGTGCTGTGGAGTTTGCCTGAAAATGACGGATGCGCGCTCCAATTTTCACCCAGTTGCTTCTTCCACTTCAGGAAATTGGAATAATTAATGCACCATTTTATTCCCATTGATCAGTGTCGGAAGAAATGGTAGTGCGAAGATGAACTTTCGGGATAAATCGCCTCGAATCAATATCCCACCCACTTTTGGCAAAATGTAAGAAAACGTCTAGCTGTCAGTAAGAAGCTCAAATCTAATATTGGCCTGCACTGTATACTTCATTCATATTATTATGTTGTTCATGACGTTGCTTGAATTTTTATTGACCTTGTACTTTAAATGTCAATGCTTCATTCGATGCTATTGAGGTGCATTGTGTATTGTCAATCGTGTGATGTCATTCCGGCCTGTGACGTCAACACTTTTTCCCGCCATAGAGTATTGTGCTTTGTTGTTATTGTTCAAAATATTTCTGGCGTAATTTGCAAAATCCGTCATGGTTGGAGCTAATCAATATTAAACATGCATATCAAAATTATATTTTGGCTGGCAGTATTGTTTTACAGGGTACTGTACATATTAAAACCTAAAATGCCGAAATATCACATTTGGGTCGAAATTGAACTAGGTATCGCCCGTACCGGTATTCTTTAATAATATGGTCATCCAAGCGTATTTTTCATTGTCAGGTTTTTCTGGTAGATGATTTATAGCCCACTAGAGAATTTGTTGAAAAATTAATTTCATAAGACAAAATGCAATCATTTTCAAACGTCAAACCATTATATCTCGATATAAGTAAAATGCGACACTAAACACTCTTCATATATCAGTCGTTAACATCTTCTATATCAATAAAAAAAGTTTGTGAGTCTGTCTGTCTGTCCGCCCACCAATGCCATCTGGATGTGGTCCCCTGCTAAGAGTCTTAACCGTCATTTGCCTGCCATCTGTGGCCCATCACCAACACCTCCAACCTCTCCCGCCTGGGTAACGCCAACCTTGGCCTCTCCTCTACAGCTTCATTTCCATTCCTTTCTTCCCGAGCAACGCCAGGTATCGCATCTAGTAATAACATATAATATTGCTGTAATGAATTTGTAAAATTAATATTCAGTATGGTGCTCACAAATGTAAAATATTTTTAAGAATATCGTTTTATTCTTGATCGCCATAATTCAGCGCCAAATTATTATGAAACCATGCCGTACCGTAACACACAATACTTATTCTTAACGACCATTTACTTAATAACTTCACGGTGTCGTGTAAGAACTAAACTGCAGTCGACTCTCATGGAAAAAGTTTGCAGGAAGTAGTTCTGTAGAGCGCAAAAAAAAATTAGAAACAAGCACAAGAGTTGTGATCATTACCGGCCCGCATGATATTACGTTACATTTAATTATATGCCCCACAAGTTTCAACCGGACAAAATTACGGAGGAAAATAAAACTACTTCCTCCGGGAACCCCAGCTGAAGCACGAGTTCCAAAATATGCCGACTACTGCACAATTTTCACAGTCACTATTATAGGAACTGGATCATTCGGTTAACATTTAAGTTCTTAAGCAATCCATGTTTTCCGTTCAAGTAGCTAATTGCACGTCACTGCTTACTAACAATGGCTGTGGTAAAATTGCGGTGCTTCACATCGGACCTGTCTGTTTCAGTCTTGAATCATGAGCATACAGGAGAAATCCACTAAATCCGTTTGGAAATAATTAACGGCAAAGACTGGCACCGACAGAAAATCCTAGATTTCTGGCTTATTATAAATGGACTTCACCAGGAAATAGAGCAGAAAAATGCTACTTTGGTATAAATAACTCAAACCCTACTAAATTGGACTTAGTGGATTTCTCATGTATGCCCACGATATAAAGTAGAATAATTCCTCGAGCTCATGTTCTTGTAAAGTGGCCTATTTCCATTTTTCAAAAAATAGCGCTGTACTGCTTCTAGTAGTTATTACATCCCGACACTTATACTGATTATTCATAATTCCTTTCCAGCTTAGGCCATATTATCCTGACTCTTGCAGGCCACGAATACTAGAGAGGGGGCTAGATATTGTGTGACACTAATTGACCCTTTCCCTGCAGCCTTTGCAAACCCCGAGACTATAAGAACCGCGGTGATCAAAAACTGAAATATTTCTCGGCGGGTACTGTACACACACCATGGTTGCTCATCTGCCAAGAGCCCACACTTTCATTAGTCTCTGACTATTACGTAGATTAATGTTCTCATCCATCAAAAGTGAGCCACCCCCTGCAATTGGCTGGCTTTTACGAGCACAAACACTGGTAGCCCCCCTCGGACAATTAGGACCCGGTGTTTTGTACGGCTACGGTGGCTCAAAATCTCGGATTTAATTGCGCAAATTAGAACGTGTCACTGAATCAAACTAGGGCACTCTCAGGCCAGATAAAGCCTGAGGTGAGAGCGTCAACATAATGACGTCAGAGACCTGCTCACGATCCTATTAAAACGGCTATGAAAAATTACATCAGAGCTATTCTGGAGATTATGTCTTAATACAGCCTGCAAATACAGACAGGTGAAAAATAGGAAGGACTTTCGTATTGGGAGACCGAATGGTGCACCAACATACCCCATGATCTAACCTTCCTTCCCGGCGGATACACGCCTATCTTTCAGCGGATACACGCCTAGACGAGTAGGTAAAAGTGAGGGGTCTCCCGATAGCATATAAGCAATCGTAGGTGGTCTCCGCAACCGGCCCATAGGTTTGTGTATCCGCTGAAGATAGGGATGTATCCTCAAGGAAGGAAGGTTAGGTTAGGTTAGGTTAGGTTAGGTTCGTTTAGGTTCGTTTAGGTTAGGCTAGGCTAGTTTAGTTTAGGACCGCTTGCGGGGACCACCTACGATTTCCTTATATGCCTCCCGATACGAAATCATATTGGGGGTTACACCTAATACTGTAGTTATAAGTTCTGATTTTTTTCAGTTTATCTGGAAATTGCCAAACATTCTAAATGCGCATTTCACTCGGTGCTACATTAGCTAAATACTGTACAGTTCAAATGTCATGAATATTAATCATAATTAGTGAATTACATAATGTGGGAAGGATAGACCCACAAGTGCCACATAGTGTCACACACAGTTGATAACACTACAGTAACATCTGGAGTCCAGTATGGTTGGAAGGAATAAGTGGTCACAATGTGCCGCCATGTCAGAAACAATGCAAGACCGCATTATTCAAGCGCGAACATTAGCGTGAAGATAGGATGCAAGCATGTCGCTGGTGGATAATGTAGCGTCACCGAGAAGAGCTTTACTGTACAGTACAAACGAGCGTCATCCACTATAGTGACACGCGTGCACTCTATGTATACTCTTTATTCACGCTCGTAGACTAAACGCACGTTTAAAAACCCATTAAAAATGATGAGAGGTCAAAAGAATGCAAATTCACCTGTTACACGTGCTTATTATTCATTAGTCCACAGAATTAAATCCTGCTATTAAGTCCTCGCAGATGAGTGGCTCACATCCCTGGAGCATTTAATTTCGGTTAGGAGAGACACAGTTTAGTTCCACTGTCCTTTCGGGTTGAAAGTGCGCTTCAGTGTTCGTGCAAGGTCATCCCTACCCTCCAGGCACAGAGGCATACGGTCGCGAGAGCGGGTCGCGAACATACCGAAAGCGACAAAGTGGCAACATCTCTGAACCGCTTATCTAACAAAATAACTAATCATCGCGAAACCTCAATTACAACTTTATACAATGTGGTAAAGGTTGTGCCAGTGACCTTCTGTTACCGATGGTGTTGGAGGTGTTGAAACCCCATCTGCCATATGGTGGTGTCTGATTTCCCCCCAGAATAATCCATCGCTGCTGGTGCAGTTTCGCCTTTTATTGCTAAAACGTTCCGAAGCCATTAGGGAGATGATGACTAGAGGTGGCGTATAGTTCCACTTTAGTTACCATGCTCGTTGCATGATCTACTGATTTTCTCAAACTGTATTTTGTTGGTGATGCAACTTGTGTCCTTATGAAATATGATACAATATGCAATATTACATAATTTTCATTTAAAATATTAAGTAAAGGCTTGTGATGTCAGCCTAATAAACAAACCTGAAGGGATCATAATTTCGTATTAGTACTGCCGCATTTTAACTCGTGTTTCATATTATTTGTCATTATGATGACATCTTTTGTACATAGCCAGTAATAAGGGTTGCCTCTCTTTAATAATCATAAGGCTTGTCATACTCAGGTCTTTCATACTAATATATGGTGTGGTGCATCTCATTATCATAATTTTAATAATATGATCACATTTGTCTAATTTTAAATAGGCTTGCAGTGAAGCAACAAAACGTGTGAAAACACATGTCTAATTTTGGCTTCATCAGATGTGGCAATTTTATTAAAGCACTATTAGAACCTAATAGATTTTCCAGCATAAAGAAACCTGACGTCTAATTGCTTCAACTTTTAAGAGATTGAGGCCCATTGATCAACTATTTTGGTTCCTTAAATCCCTCATCTTTGACACCAATCGCAGTTCCTGCCTCTAAAAAAACGCAATTTGGAACTAAAAATTAGGCTAATTTTAGTATCGCAAAAAAATTCGAGACAAAAATCAAGCTTTTCCATTAAAAATTGATCCGACCCAGGTTGTGCGGTACCTAATTATGCAGTAATGGCTTGTAACATGCACGGATTAAAGGGTATAATATTGGAGCAAGACCACTAGGGCCACACTCCAAAAAAAACACACAAAAATACTGTACAAAAACAGCAGTGAAACTAGTTCTCACTTTTTCATGGTCTTTGGGAATGTTTGGGACACCTCTGGCTCACCCCCTCAGTGTAATGTCTCCCAGATTTAATTACATGGGACAAGTCTAGGACCGCGCGTATTGTACAGCATGACAGGTGACAAATTAAGCGGGTCGTGAAGAGCCGAATTTGTGGACATTTGTTTGTGTGCAGGTCGCGAGGTGGACTCATTTTGGGGTATGTTTTGAATATGAAACGTTCTCCTGATTTAAAAAAAAATGGTGCAACTTCAAAAGATAACTTGAGGCTGAAATTTTTTATCGGAGGTTACGTGGTGCCAGTCAAATAGGTGGATTTATCGGGCGTGCTAATTAATTTTACGGCAAAGTTAGTACCTAAATATCCTATTTCTTGAATACGTAATAAGATGTTCGGGCTAATTAAACCGAGGAGGCCAGACTTTTGGGCGGATATAGTCTGTCGGCTCCACTTTCCGCAAGTTTTGGGCAGGTTTACGCAGAGTTAACAAGGTCGTTGTAAGTTTCGAGTAAATCCAGAACTACGTTTTGCATAACAAAGTTAGTCACGTGTCACTCTCATCTGTATGGTTATATATAAATCTTCGTTTACAATTATCTAAACTTGCTGGGACTGTGACGTTGGTTGCAGACAGAAACGATCGTTTCAGGCTCCCATGCCAACATTTTAACTCCTTTCCCGTTCCCGCCTTTGTAACAAAGTCTTATTGTCCTGTCTGCAGCATCCCCTGACACAACACAAGAAAAGGGCTAGATAAAACTACCCAAAATTGAGATCGATACCAACTTGCGTTATCTGCCGACTGAACAATGCTGACTTTTTCAAGTTTCTGTTTGGGAGGAAGACCAGGTACCTGTACTTGTACAGTATGCGCTATTTTGCAATCGTGAACGACACCGACGCACTCAAAAATCTCGAAAATGGTTTGCTGGTCACGCTCCGGTGAAAAATCATCATTCTCAATAATATTTCACATAATACTGTCAACGATGTTTGTTTGCATGTCCGCTGGAAGTTATCGCTCTCCCCACTGGGTGCGCCACCTCTCGGATTACATCCCTGCTTAGCCCCCGTCCCCACACACCTTCCACCACCTTCCGCTAGAGGGTGCTCCACACGCTGCCAGGTGGCGCTCCTGTACAGTTACTGCTCGCTACGGGTACCCCACCGAATGAAGGTGCACCCACCACAAGCCCTGTATGCACCGTATACGTGCATTAACAGGCTTGTAGTTGCTATAACTTATGAGCGTTGACCTCCTCAGGTCATCCCTCTGACCCAGCAAAGCCACTCAGGATCGTTGTCCAATACACGTACAACGGGTACGGAGCCAGGCGCGGATCCAGAAATGTTTTCAGGGGGGGG
>JYFJ02003652.1:0-39650 GCA_000934665.2 Catajapyx aquilonaris | reverse complement strand
CCAAACTTTGGAATTTTTTTCAGGTGGGATCGGATCACTTTCAGACAAATGACGCAAATGCATTGAGATGAAGGGAGATTACATCGAAAAAAAATGAGAGTTGTAACACATGTCCTTCATACCTAGGTAGATAACTTTTTGACCCTCCCTCGTATATAAGCAGGTCGTCATTATTGCTACAATACGTAATTATGTGGCATATTTTATTTGTATAAATTTATGTGGGTCATTAAGAACTTAATAAGCACATCCCTAGTCCATCACTAGTAGCAAAGGATTGAGTGGATTTAGATCCTCTTTATCATTGATTCTATATATGTTGCAGACTCCTGTTTATGAGGACAAGGAGGACCATGATCAGTCCTTTTCTGATTTGAGTGACTCTGGGGATGAGTATATTCCTCCAAGTCGCTCAGATGACAAGGCCTGTGCTGTCTTGAAGAGGAAGAATCGAAGAGGAAAGGTGGGTTTTGCCAAATTAATTAGGAGCCATTTAAGGTTGCAATTTGTCTTTAGGGGATGGGTGAGTTATTTCTGACACCTAAGGCAGTTCGTGGTTCACATATCTGAGGTGATGAGAGGGAAGAAGATGGAATGTGGCAAAACCGGATAACCAGATCAACCCATAAAACATTATCAGCTGTGTTCATAGTCAACACTGATTGTGACCTAGCTGACTAAAATACCTAGGCAAATGCTGTCCAATAGTTAAAGGCCAATGGCTTCACAGTTGAAAGTTGAAATATTTAACTGAAAGAGAGCCCAACAAGTGGAAATGTATGTCTTCTACACCTGTCCATCATGTGGCTGTTCTCTTGGAATTTTGGGTGTACCGCTGTTCAAAGATGAGCTGCTGATTTTGGCAGATCAGACTTGAACATAATTATGCTGACAAGGGAAGGTCACGGGGTGATAATGACGGATCTTGATGAAATTTAACATGCTAATACAGGACAATATATGATACCCAAAAATGAAATATTTCGTGCGGAACCCCATATTTGCAAAAATTATGACGTCTTAAATTTCCTAAAATAATACATTTCCATACTCCATGGGATTCCATTAGCGACCACATATAATGACATTGAAGTGTGTAATCAGTTTCTAGACCTTTTCTCAGATGTCGGAAAAAAGTGATACAGAACGGTTCTGGTCGTCCGTCCGTGGCCGTCTGTGGACAGGTATCAAGGCCTAAACCGTAAGAGATAGCGACAAACGGTTTTCATATTCGGATTGAGCGTGACCAAAATAGGTTTCATGATCAACTTCTGGTGACCCGCCACTTCCGGTCTATTCCGGGTTCACTCTATCCGCACAAGTCTACTTTACGGGAGGGGTTATCGTTGGATTTCTAAGTTATAGTTTCCGTGTATTCCTGACCGTGTTTTTCGGGGATTTACTCCGGGTTTTACCTGACTCTCTGGCACAGGGGCTGTGGAATTTATTCCTGAAGTTGGACATATTTGCAATGAGCGTCATCGGCTGCCAAGATGTTATCGCCCAAGCCGATACTGGAATCGATATGTTGCCTAGGTTACGATATATCGATTCACATGCTCCCTGAAAGAATGAGAAAAGGTCTCATCAAATCACGCTCACATGAGGTACAACCCGGAATAAATCCTCGAAAAACACGGTCAGGAATACACGGAAACTAACATCGAAATCCAACGATAACCTGCCCATAAAGTAGACTTGTGCGGATAGAGTGAACCCGGAAGACCGGAAGTGGCGGGTCACCAGAAGTTGACCAGGAAACCTATTTTGGTCGCGCTCAATCCGAATATGAAAAACGTTTGTCGCTATCTCTTACGGTTTAGGCCTTGATACCTGTCCACAGACGGCCACGGATGGACGGCCAGAACCGTTCTGTAGGACTTTTTCCTATGAGAAAAGGTCTAGAAACTGATTACACACTTCAATGTCATTATATGTGGTTGCTAATGTAATTCCATGGAGTATGAAAATGTATTATTTTTAGAACTTTAAGACGTCATAACGTTTGCAAATATGGGGTTCCAACAACAACAACAACAACATCACGACATTTCCCTATGAGGGGTGGTCAGCGATGAAAGCGATAAAGCGATGAAAGCGATGGGGTTCCGCACGAAATATTTCATTTTTGGGTGTCATAATATATTGTCCTGTATTAGCATGTTAAATTTCATCAAGATTCGTCATTATCACCCCGTGACTTTCCCTTGTGAGACCTATTTTATGTTGGTGGGAGTATTTTCTGGATTAAGCTACCACTTGATTCAAGATTGTCTTTGAGCTGCGGTGGTGTGAAGGTCCAGATTTCCATTGATTTTGTTTGCCATGATTAGATCATTGAACAACTTTTTGATGGTGTGTTTAATTTGTGCAGTAGTAATGTTGAATTTTTTCAAAGGGCAACTGCAATGTGCAATCAGCTGAAACAAATACATCGAGAACCACTGGAGACTTCCATATGGATGCTGCATCTTCAGATGATTTGTGTGTGGGCTTGAAAAAGAAAGCAAGGGAAAAGACAGCTAACAAGAAGAAGTCAGGATCAGTACACACTCAAGTGAAGCAGAAGTTGACTAGTCATGAAAGACCCAGATCTGATGGTGGGCCTTACCCATGCAGTGATTGTGATAAGCGGTATACTACAAAGGGGGCTTTACAAAGGCATTTCAAGGATGTCCATCTTGGTGTGAGGCCTTACTCATGTGACATGTGTGACAAGAAATTTGCTGGGAAGTCTCACATGGTTGTTCACAGGAGGAGTCACACAGGAGAAAGGCCATTCAAGTGCAAATGGTGTGAAAAATGTTTTTCTTCAAGTTCTGTTTACCACCGTCATGTTCGGATTCACAAAGGATTGAAACCATTTCACTGCACCACTTGTGGGAAAAGATTTGGTCGGTCAGGAACCTTACGCCGGCACATGTTACTTCACTCAGGTGAGAAGCCTTTTGAATGTAGCACTTGTGGCAAGAGATTTGGTCGGTCAGGACACTTACACCAGCACATGTTAATTCACTCTGGTGAGAAGCCTTTTGAATGTAGCACTTGTGGGAAAAGATTTTCATTGTCAGGAACCTTACACCAGCACATGTTAATTCACTCAGGTGAGAAGCCTTTTCAATGTAGCACTTGTGGGAAAAGATTTCGTCACTCACGAGACATGCACCGGCATATGTTAATTCACTCAGGTGAGAAGCCTTTTCAATGTAGCACTTGTGGGAAAAATTTCAACCAGAAAGCTTACTTGCAACGCCATATGAAATTAATGCATTAGGCAAAGCATCAAGTTGCAAGTGAAGAAATAATGCCCTTTTAAAAAATGCCAAGATTGCTTCAAACTTTGTGGGAATTCTTGCGTGATTCATCACACATCTGGGCATTGGATTTAAGGCAGTCTCATTATTCACCAAATTCTTAACTAGCAGCACTAATTTGGTTCAATATCATCAGGACTGATATGTCAGTCTGGTGATTTGTAATTAAAGCCAGATAGTTATTCAGTTGCAAGTGTTATGGTAGGCTAATGGAGATGTTTGCAGGGCGATTTGAGACTGCAGAGATTGCCATACATAAGTGGAGGGAAATATGCACACCGCATTGGCAGAGTTGTTGCCTCCTGTTTGTTGCTTCCTTTGCTGCTACATTGCTATGCAGGTTATATGAAAAGGTTGAAAGGTTTGTTGAAAATTATCATGGCAATGTGGCAGTGCTCATGCAACTGTACCTACTGAGAAAATCCATTTATTGCACCTGATGACATTTGGTTGTATCTGTTCAATTCATGTTGTTTTAACTAGTGTAGAATCTCTTTATTCCACAGCACAACCCAACAATAATAAATTTCGGTCATAGCATAGAAAATGTATTGTGGGATAAATAAAGCTCTCAATGTCGCACTGACTGTGAGTTTCACTCTCTATTCGTTTACGCTGTACAATCATAATAATTTTGCGAATATGAATTTTTCTGCAGCGCATGCAAAAAGGAGACAGTTGATATGAATGGCGAGAGAATTTATTTCATGAGGAAATGCAACAGTATTCCAGCCTGAAAAATGATCTTGTGATGCTTTTTAGCTACAAAAAAAGGTGCCACGGAAGCATTACACCGAGCATTAAGAATTATTGATAAGTGATAACACATGGGGGAGAATGAGGAAATAGCATCTTTCCATTCAGAGCTATCCGTTCCATATTAGTTCTTAACAGTAGCTGTTCCTTGACCCCAACAGCTACGCGATATTCTCCCCCACCACCCCTGAATCCAACATGGCGTCCGTTGCGAGAATTTTCTCTTCTTGAGTCCTGCTTGAGACGTTTCGTGGACGTTTGTTGGTCCGGATTGTGGGTGGAACAGGGTTGCAGAGAGGAGTCGAAAGGGGTGGGAGCCATCATGGCCCCCGTGGACCTGGAGCTGATGATGGAGACAGTCTTGACCGTGAAGCGTCTCCTGGAGCTGATCTTGCCTCGACTGGAGGCACTGGAGGATGGCGTGGGCGCCCTGAAGGAGTGGGCCTGGTGCAAGGGCCTGGTGTGGTGGCTGCAGAATAAGTGAAGAGGAGGAAGAGGGTGAGTTGAAGGGGGACGTGCATTTTTTAAAAGGGGGATTTCGACATGAGGCGCTGTTGTTGTAAGACAAGACGTGGTCGCTTTCCAATCAGGGCTGCCAACCCTCTCAAATTAAAATCACATGTAATTATTCCCTAACGAGCTACAGGGTATACCTCTCGCCATAGTGAAAAAGTTGGACCGTCATGTTGCTCTCTGAACATACCTGACCTTCCCATGCTGACATGCTCCATGACCAACCATTCCCATATATCCCATGTAAAAGCCCTCTGTGGGTGACATGTGAACGAGAGTGCTGACTGAGAGTCAGGGTTTGACTGGAATGTGCTTTACCTCTTCAGCTGCAGATGATCCAGGGAACTCACCTTCTGAAGATCTCACTTGTTCAGTTGATGCTCAAGTTGAAAATGGAGAATCTGTGCCTGTGGACAGCATCGAAACTGAGCTGGACCAGGTGGAGGAGGAGGAGGAGGTCATAGCGGAGAATGAAGGACCACAAGAGATCAACTGCTGGGTGAGAATGACTGAAGTTACTCGTTCATAGGGAATGGCTAGGTCAAATGAATTTGCGAGCTCAAATATGAAATATCTAAGGGGTATGAGACGTTATGGTGCAACCGAGTCATATTTAGGAACATAAACATAGTACATATCCATGCTGTAAACTAAAGTGCGGAAAGCCAAATTACGATATGATGTCATCTTTCTTACAGTGTTCCTTTTTGTTGCTACTGTCTACTCATATATGAGTAAACAGTAGCATATAGTTAAGTAAGAGTATTTTCATGGAAACCTTGGTGACGTCAGATCACAATTTCGGCTTCCGCACTGTAACTGCGAGCGCTTTGATGGACGATGTCATCGCCTAGCGTTAACATCGCTGAGTAAGCCGAGTAACCAATATTGTATGAGGTGAAAGTGACAATAGATTTTCGCCTCAAACAATACCGGTTACTTGGGTTACTCAGTGATGCTATTGCTCAGGGAAGACTTCGCTAGTCAAATCGTTCACATTAAACCCACCTTTACTTGGTTTCATTGTAAAAGACCTATCATCTCTAAGGAGGTGCAGGTGTCTGTATCAATCTGGTTAAAGGACCATACACACAGGCCTTCGAAGATTTTGGTTTTTGGTTGCGTTGACGCCGCGGACCAATCATGACCCATGTAAACAAGCTGTAAACAATGGGTTGCGCTTGTTTACATGAGTCATGATTGGTCCGCAGCATCAACGCGACCAAAAACCAAAACCATCGAGAGCAGAAATTTGCAAATGCCAGTGTCTGTGTAAAGTCAATTTTCCATTATTAGCAGTGGTTGTGAAATAATGATTGCTGATGACCAATGAAAATTACTTACATAACAATTTCATTGTGCAATGAAATATTAAGCTGACCAGTGTTGCTACAGATGACATTTTTCAATCCAGAGTTTTTGTTTAACCTTAATAATGGTAATGTCCTTTCCTATAATATAATGGTAGAATCAAGACTGTTGAAGCCAAATGAACAATGTTTACTTATGCAGATGTGAAATATTGTTAGCTGAAGAGTAATACTTTTTCCTCTGTGATGGTAGAATCAGGACTTGGAAGCAGAAACCGGATCATCCACAAACAGCATTGAAATTGCTGCCCACTTGAGTGAGATTCAATCTGATTCAGACACAGAGGATGGCAGTATGGCAAACACAGGTAGAATATAATTATTGTGATGCCCACCAGATTTTCCATTATTTGACTGAAAAACTTATTTTAAAGCCCAGGAATCGAAAAGTCAAATCACCAAAAATACGAAATAACGCGATTTTACCCAAGATTAGGCTTTTGCACACATGTACTAGGGTTGCGTAGGAAAGTTCTACTATTATTCCTTGATTGTAGGGTCTCTAAAGAGCCAATTACGCTAAACGATTTTTTTTAAAGCCCTTACACTGTTCCGCAAAAATAGACGAAAAAGTACTAAAAAACGAATTTTTTTTCCATAAAAAGGACCCTGTAAAACCTACAGTTTCTATAAAAGATTGGCTTTAAACACCATAGTGGCTTCAGGCTAGTCCCAGATGCCAGTATGCTTCCCCTGCAGCCCTGCAGCCCTGCAACCCGAGTCCACTCCCCACAGCTCACTTTTCACGCGATTTTATCGCCTGGTGTGTCTGCGCGTACTGGTAACCATGTGTTCTGTTTCCGGCTGTACATTCAGTCACGGCAGCAAAAATGCAACATGCTGCATTTGGCGGCAACCAAGCAGGAAAGTAGTCATGGTGTGTCGTGCTCCGTACTTTTGCATGTGTTCTGTTTTCAGCGACTTGTCGGGCGACGAAAACGCCTAGTATGAACTCAGCCTAAGTATATTTACAACATTCTGTAATATCCTAGTGAAGGTTCTTGGGAGTGCAGGGTTTAGGATATCTCCTCTTATTTATAACTCATACATTTTAAGAATTAGAGTACATTTCCATCACATTTCTGCAGATGGAGAAGCAGCGTCCACTTCCAGAGATGTCCTCTCAGAAGATTCTCCTGGACCATCCACACTGGACAGGGGAGACTCACAGCAGGAAGCAGAACACTCGAATTTGCAAAATATTGAGGTAGGAGAAATTTCATTATATTTGAAAGGAAACTATCAAGTATGATACGGGATCTGTGGAATGGCTGTCCCTCCGTATGGATAGTGCATTGGTCAGTTGTAGCATTGAATCATGATCCACAACTATTAGTCTCAGTAGATAATATATATTGAAGAGGGACATGTCTGACGCCCTAAGTGCCAAAAAACTAGTTTATAATCCCATCTTTTTCTTCCGAATTGCATATTTATTTATTTATTTATTTATTTATTTATTTATTTATACCCCGACTATAGGGTTAGAGCTAACCCTTTAAGGGGGACACCACAACCAAATATACAGTCATTATACACACTTTTTTTGACATTCACAGAAAAAATAATGCATATCTAATAACAGTCTTTTTGAGGGGTTATTGAACACAAAAGCTAGTTTGTCAGGCGGCATACGGGGTAAGTCTGCCAGGTGTAGAGAGCGAGGGGTACAAAAAAAAGGACAGTCAAAAAGAAGATGAAAGTGGTCAAATTCGGAGGCCGTATTACACCACACACATGGTTCGCCGTCAAATGAAAACTTGTAGTTTTGAAACCAGAAAACTTTTGGTAAACCACGCAATCGAATCCAAGTGCGCAGTGGGTTTAGTGGGAGATTATAAGACCAATAGAGTTCCGGGTAGGTTAGAGATTTGGCTGCGGAGTATGGGACGTAGGAAATATTGTATGCCAAAAGTTCCTCTTCTTGCTTGGCGTAAAAATCTGTCAAGTAAGTGAGCACCTCACTTGGGTTGGAGTTAAGCATTTACGTATAGATACCTGGGGGTAACAGCTTATTGACATCCCTGCGCCAACCTATTGGGACAGATCTTTGAACTGGTTGTGCCTTCGCGTATCCGTACGCTGCCACCAAAAGTTTGTTGCTATTATGTACTGCCCTAGGGTGCTGCTTCAGAAGTCTAAAGTGGCACTGAACCTGATGGGGATGAATCCATGCCATCTGCTGCAGCTGACCCATCAAGTGAGCCATCTCCTTGCCCAGGAACAAAAGAGCATCTGTGAGTAATGTTATGTTGAGAAAAAGTAAATGTTTTCCATTTTCAACAGTGAGGACGACATTTTTTGGCTACTTTCCGAAACTTGCATTCTTTTTTAAATATTAAAATATTAGTGATCTATTCTATTTTGCCAATAATTTACGAGATATAGGCCTATGCTGCCGTCGGATGTCAGAAGACCATAACTCATATACTAGTAAGGGTGAAAATCCCATGCATGCCCTGCACTAATCCCCCTGACTCAGAGGGGATGAGTGCAGGGCATGCATGCGACTTTCACCCCTACTGGTTTTTGAGTTACTGTCTTCTTACATCTGACGGCAGTACATTGCCAAGTTTGTGTACTACCATTTACATAAGACATAAACGTATGCTTCATTGTTCCCAGCCGTGAAATATTTCCGTTATAGAACTTGAAAACTATGTACGGTGTGGAAAACCAAGCAACGATCTGATGTCATCCATTCTTACAGTAGTGTTGCTTTTTGTGGCTGCTGTATACTCATATTGTCCTGTTAGGGTATTACCATGGAAACCTTGATGAAGTCAGATGGCTGTTTCATTTTCCGCACTGTAAGTACGGCATATTGTTCATCAGAAGAGTGTGACAGGAAGTCACATAATTGGATCAGGGGAACTGCAGGACATATTGTATTACTAAGGGTGCAGTTTAGCCCCACGAAAGTCTTTCTGGTTTCTTATATTTACTGAATCTAGTTGATGAGCTGAGTCGAAAGACACTATTCCTAGCAGGACCAGTTCTGGAGTTTCCAGCCCCCCCCCCCCCCCNAAGCCTGAAATTCGGCACCCTCATGTTTTACGACAGCCTACACTCTCTATACTTACAAATGCATTTCTGATGTACCTGGTGTCCAACAAGAATATTGTCGCAGCGGCAGCGCACGAACTACAGTCTCTCGTGTCCCTGTGCTCTTAGATTGTAGTTCGTGCGCTGCCGCTGCGACAATTCTTGTTGGACTGATAGTACAAGTACTCCAGGTTCACTCAGTCTGTGTTTTCAATAATAATAATAATAATAATAATAATAATAATAATAATAATAATAATAATAATAATAATAATAATAATTCATATCCCGTTATGAGCCATCGGCTCTTTAGGGGGGAAGTTTGTTTTGCCTGGAACTCTCTTTGCTTTTTCATTTTACAGTGCTCTTTGGGATAGGATAGGGACGGAAGGAAGCGGCTGTGGCCTATTAATTACGGAAGCAACTCCGGAAATTCCCTGGAAGGACCGTGGGAAACCACAGAAAACCACGGTCAGAGTTGTCGGCCCCGGGATTCGAACCCAGGACCTCCCGATTAGCAGTCGGACGCCTTATCCACTATGCCAACCTGCTTCGGTTCTGTGTTTTCAATCATCATGACATAAATTAACATTGCAGGTTAACTTTCAGAAGTAAATATGCAGTGCTCTACGCCTGGCGCAGTGGCTTTCCATTTTTCTTCGGCGCGCCCGTGCCATGCTTAGCGCGCTAAGTGTGTTGCGCCGGTCCTGATTCCTAGTGTTCGGAAATGTTTGGTTCAAGAGGAATTGAATTTTGAAATTGCAAGTAATAACAATCAATAAATGAAAATAAACAACTAGCTGTTCCTTTGTTGAAACAGTTACTCCCATTCTTGAGGGAATGCAATGTAGTACATGGCAATTTTACAAGTAATTTGGGGGTTGTGTGTTCCCAGCATTACTGTTCGCCTTGTGGCGGAGTAGATGTGGGTGTTGCGTGATGTGGATGTGGCAAACGTTCATTGGCCTGCGGCTCCACAAGACAGACAGTGCGGTAAATATTGAGAATTCAAAACTCCCAATAAGGGCCTAGCTCCGCTAGCGATCCTCTTTAACTAAAATTATCATGCATGGGCGACGTACAATGCCTGACAGGGCTACAGGATGGACAGTATGGTAGCATAGGATTGTGTGGATTTAGATCCTCTCTATGATTGATTCTACATGTTGCAGGCTCCTGTTTATGAGGACAAAGAGGACAGTGAGCAGTCCTTTTCTGATCTTAGTGACTCGGGGGATGAGTATATTCCTGCAAGTCACTCAGATGATAAGACCTGTGCTGTATTGAAGCGGAAGAGGAAGAATCGAAGAGGGAAGGTAGGTGTTGCCAAATTAATTAGGGGCCATTTGAGGTTGCAATTTGTCTTTAGGGGAAGGGTATGTTATTTCTGACTCCTAAGGCAGTTCGTGATTCACATATTTATGAGGCGAGAGTGGGAGGGAGAGGAAGATGAGCATTACATATATGTGAAAATGTGGCAAAACCAGATAACCGCCAGATAAACCCATAAAACGTCATCAGCTGTGTTCATAGTGAACACTATTGATTGTGAACTAGCTCACTATGTACTAAAATCCATTCGCAAATGCTGACCAATAGTTAAAAGCCAATGGCTTCACAGTTGAAAGTTGAAAAATTTAACTGATTGAGAGCCCAAGTGCTTTGGACCTCATGCATTAAGCATACTAAAAAGGATCCCGAAATTGATTTCTTCATGTTTCGGATATGTTGTTGGGGGTGGCTTATAATTCACACAAATGTACAACAGTAGTACATTTGTGTGAATTATAAGGGTAGTGTCCACGGATAGAATTGTCTGATTTTTTAATATGGCGTAAAACTTCTTTGGAGCTGTCAAATAAGGTATACGTCATGTTGGGCGGTCAGCTTTAAATTGGTAAAAAGGTCACTTGTTATTCATTAGTTGTCTATTTCGGCCAATCAGAGATGAGCTAGATAGAATTCTATCGTAGAGTTAGATAGTACTAGGCTAGATATACCTCCATGCCAAAAATAATTTCTTAAATAATCAAAGTCGTTTGGGCGTGGTGATTTTTAAAAGGCTAGGTCACTTGACCGGCCTACAAGCCAAACCCCGGCCAATCGAGGCTGCTCCTTTTGCACACGGGGCCTACTCGTCACCCCCAACAACATATCCGAAACACGAAGAAATCAATTTTGGGATCCTTTTTAGTATGCTTAATGCATGAGGTCCTTTATTGCCTGTCCATCATGTGACTCCTATCTTGGAATTGAGAGTGTACCGCTGTTCAAGATTGGATCATTGAACAACACTAAAACCTTTTTGATGGTGTGTTTAATTCGTGCAGTAGTAATGTTGAATTTTTTTTAAAGAGTAACTGCAATATGCAATCAGCTGAAACAAATACTTCGAGAACCACTGGAGACTTCCATAGGAATGATGCAACTTCAGATAATTTGTGTGTGGGCTTGAAAAAGAAACCAAGGGAAAAGACAGCAAACAAGAAGAAGCCAGGATCAGTCCACACTCAAGTAAAGCAGAAGTTGACTGGCCATGAAAGACTCAGATCTGATGGTGGACCTTACCCATGCAGTGATTGTGATAAGAGGTACACTTCAAAGTGGGGGTTACAAAGGCATTGCAAGGATGTCCATCTTGGTGTTAGGCCTTACTCATGTGATATGTGTGACAAGAAATTTGTTTGTAAGTTTCACATGGTTCTTCACAGGAGGAGTCACACAGGATTGAAACCATTCCATTGCACGATTTGTGGCAAAAGATTTGTTCGTAGAGGACACTTACACCGGCACATGTTAATTCACTCTGGTGAGAAGCATTTTGAATGCATCACTTGTGGGAAAAGATTTGGTCGGTCAGCACACTTACACCAGCACATGTTAATTCACTCAGGTGAGAAGCCTTTTGAATGTAGCACTTGTGGGAAAAATTTCAACCGAAAAGGTAAGATGCATACCCATATGAAATTAGTGCATAGGCAAGGCATAAAGTTGCACATGAAGAGAAAATGAATTTTAATAGATCCAAAGACAACTTCAAACTTTGTGGGAATTCTTGCATGATTCATCACATATCTGGGCATTGGATTTAAGGCAGTTTCATTATTCAGCAAATTTTTAACCAGCAGCACTAATTTGGTTAAATATCAGGACTGATATGTCAGTCATAAGAGTTATAATTAAAGCCAGCTAGTTATACAGATGCAAGTGTTATGGTAGGCTAATGGAGATGTGTGCTGGGCGATTTGGATTGCAGACTATGCCATACATAAGTGGAGGGAAATATGCACACCCCATTGGCAGAGTTGGCAGAGTTGGTATACATTGCTATGCAGGTGATATGAAAAGGTTGAAACGTTTGTTGAAAATGAGCATGGCAATGTAACAGTTCACTTGCAACCGTACCTACTGAGAAAGTACTTCATTATTGCACCTCATGACATCTGGTGGTGGCTGTTCAATTCATGTTGTTTTAACAAGTGTAGAATCTCTTTTTTCCACAGCACGACCCAACAATAATTTTGGTCATAGTGTAGAAAATGTATTCTGGAATAAATAAAGCTCTCAATGTCACACTGACTGTGAGTTTCACTTTTTTTTTTTTTTGGTTGTTGTTTCCCCTGTTTAGATCAAACCAGTCAGAATAATTTTGCGAGTATGAATTTTTGTGGTATTGCTGAATTACTCTGCAGCACATATTCGAGGTGTGATCGAAAAGTTCCCGGACTGTGTTCATAAAAACATGAATATTTATTTTAAGTCCTAATTTCCACTGCCACCTTCAAAGTAGTCACCTTGGGCGCGTATACAACAATTCCAGCGAATTTACCATTTTTGGAAGCACCAAAAAAAGGGNAAAAGGGGGGGGGGGCGGGCAACAGTAGTGTGTTCAACACCTGCTGCGATTTTGCTTAGATCTCTTTAGTGGAGTCAACATGCCTCCTTTTCTACCCAAATTTCATTTTAGGGAAGATATAGAAATCACATTGGGCCAGGACAAACGAATAGGCAGGGTGTGGAACAGTGGTCATGTTGTTTTCAAGGGGGTATAATCACTCGACTGAAAAGTGTACACCGGAGTACCAAGGAGTGCCAAGGAGTAACCACCTGGGAGTACCGAGGAGTACCCCCTCCCCCCGGACCTCAAACATAGGTCTATTAATAGTTCAAATCAGCTATTTTAAGGTATAAAACCGCACCTTCGCAAATATTGTATGTGGTGGATGATGTAAGTCATATATTCCAAATGGAAAATAACTGTAAACGTGATAAGACAACCCGAATTTTCCGGGGCAGTCCCGAATTTTCATCCTTTGTCCCTGATTTTTTCAAGTGTCATTCGGGACACCCATTTGTCCCGGATTCGGCCAGACTGTCACAGTTAGGGCTAGTGTTGTAAAGGCCAGGGAAAACCTGATTTTTCGTTTTTTCCTAGGAAAATTTGGGTTTCTCTCGTTCTTTTACAAAGACCCAGACTTTTAACAGAAAATCTGCATAGATTATGTTTCAAATATTTAACACATAAAATGGTGAGATCAAAGGTCGCACAATCATAAAATATTTCCATTTTTTGTGATGTAGGCTATTCCAACTTGTCAGTACAAAAATGGAAAAACTAATCTAGCATACAGTTCTGGACATCAGTATGCCTATAATAATAAGAATAATAAGAATAATAATAAGAAGAAGAAGAATAATAATAATAACAACAACAACAACATCACGACATTTCCCTGTGAGGGGTAGTCAGCGATGAAGGGAGACGCAAGCTAACCCAACAATAAACTAATAAAACTCATGAGAATAAACCTAAAAACAACCCGTCCCACCCCCCACCCCTGCCCACCTCAGACATCACCTTATCCTCAGACGTATTTACCTATTTACCCATTAATTAACCTACGCCATTTACACCTATCCAAACAAACAACCCTAGCCTCAGCCACGTCCATGGTCCTATTGACACAAGAACGTCTCGGCTTAACACTAGCAGCACCCTTAAGACACTGACCCTCCTGGTCCAACCATGTCTTCCTAGGCCTACCCTTGCCCCTCTTACCAACTACTCTGACACCCAAATAAACCTTCTTCACAATCTCCTCCTCCTTCATCCTCTCCACATGGCCAAACCACCTTAGAGTAGACCTACACACCTTATCTTTAACAGTCTCCTTAACATTACACCTCTCCAAAATCTCCTCATTCCTAATCCTATCGAACTTGGTAACCCCACAAACAGCCCGGAGATAACGCATCTCTGTAGCCAACACCCTACTCTTAAGCCTATCTGACCAATCCCACGCTTCACTACCACACATAAGTGAAGGAACAATAACGTGAGAATAGACAGACAACCTACAGGCAGAAGATAAGTCCTTATTTCTAGAAAACCTACTTGTGGCACCTATTACTTTCAACCCAGAACTAACTCTCCTGTCAATCTCCCCATCAATTATTCTACCATTACTCTCAAGGACACTACCCAGGTATACAAACTGGCTGACCTGCTCAACCAGTTTTCCTCGTACCTGCAACGTACAAGGAGAAACCTGCTGTCCCCTCTCAAATACCAATACCTTAGTCTTATCTACATTAATCCTCATACCCCTCTTTTCACAAACATTATCTAACTTGCATAGGATCAACTGTAAATCAGCCTCACTCTCCGCCAGAAGGGCAGAATCATCTGCATACAGCAAGTGACTAACTAACTCATCCCCAAACTGCACTCCTACACCTTCAACCATAGCTTCCCTTACACATGCATCTAAGTACAAGTTAAATAACCAGGGAGACATGACACAACCCTGCTTAACCCCAACACTAATGTTAAACCAGTCAGAGAAACCCCCACTAGTTCTAACACAATAATAATAATAATAATAATAATAATAATAATAATAATAATAATAATAATAATAAGAAGAAGAAGAAGAAGAAGAAGAATATTTTGTGGGTAATGCTTTCACTCCTTCCCGGGTATATCGCATGGACCTTTATTGTATTTTGAGTTGTTCAGTACGTGGTGCCTATTTAATTACAGCCCGGGCCCACGGGCAGGATGACAGGAGGGGATGTGCAAGGTGCAGTGCATCTGACGCTGTGGCCATTTTTAGTGAACTCCCCCGGGTGGTTTAGTCTGTGGAAATACCACCCGAGACGAAGCCAGAGGTGACCCTGAACTCTGCACGAGATGAAGGGGGTGTCCCCGGGCTGGGATCGAACCTGGGACCTTAACATCCGTGGGCGCATACATTACCGCAGCACCACTCCGCCTCCCCTGTCAGTATGCCTAATTGCCTATCACTACTGCTTGTGTCACCTTTTTTTTGTTAGAATCAGATTCCACCACAGTAAAAGTGCAACAAAGCAAGTTTTTTTTTCTGAGTTTTAAAATTACTTCTCATCCTATTTCTTTTTCCCATGTAATGTAGGCTAATGTCGAATATGGAGTTTGACTACAACTTGTACTATAATTATTATATATCCCATGAACACACTTTTCTGGTTTTTCTGGTTTTCTGGTATTGTCGCCTAGGAGACATCTGTCAACAAGCACCCCCTGGTGAGATAGAGTCTTCCTGGGTGTTCTGGTTGTTTACATCGCCATCAGCAATCCATTCTGTGCCTGGCTGTTGGACTGGAAGGTCACAAGAGTGGTTGTTCCAACCCCATCATGGCTCAACACCGTCGCCTAGGAGACATCTGTCAACAAGCACCTCCTGGTGAGATGGAGTCTTCCTGGGTGTTCTGGTTGTTTACATCGCCATCAGCAATCCATTCTGTGCCTGGCTGTTGGACTGGAAGGTCACAAGAGTGGTTGTTCCAACCCCATCATGGCTCAACACCGTCGCCTAGGAGACATCTGTCAACAAGCACCCCCTGGTGAGATAGAGTCTTCCTGGGTGTTCTGGTTGTTTACATCGCCATCAACTATCCATTCTGTGCCTGGCTGTTGGACTGGAAGGTCACAAGAGTGGTTGTTCCAACCCCAACATGGCTCAACACCGGAGACTCATTTTTACATAGACTTTACATAGTTTTATATGGTTTTTTTGTATATTTATATGTGTGTATTGTGCATGTGTTTGTGTATCTGTATGTATTCATGTCATCCTTTTCATTATCATCCTACTCATTATATCCTCTGCGTGGCCTGACCAGTCACCAGAGGATTCATTATAATGGTCGTTCGAGATGGCCAGGTGGACTATAAGCCCTACCTGGTCATCGCTGGTAACCCCATCTTGATGGGAATATGCCGTGAATGAATGTATCTATGTATGTATGTATGTATGTATATATCTTGAATATATTACGCTCTTTGTATATATTTCAGCCAATTCCCAAAGAGTCTGTTGGGTCATTTGCCAGAATTTGTAATTATCTTGCATTTTCATCTTGCATAAAATATCTTGCATTTTCATTTAAATAACTGGCAGGTCAATAAACTGGATATGGATATAATGTTTTGGGTGATTTTGGATGTGTAAAGGACATGGCACAAAATGTATGGGCCAGTGGCCTTCCGTTCAATTTGCCTGAAAATTGGATATGTTCGTTGTAGCCCAGACTGTCCTGATCAATGTTAGATAGGGACATTTCGAGGTAGGAAGTACAGGAAGCGTGCTAATATAATATGGGGAGTAGTTACTATTACTCCCCATATTACCTTCGGAGGCCATTAGCATGCTACCTGTACGTCCTATCTCGAAATGTCCCAATCCAACATTGATCAGGACGGTCTGGGCGACAACATATCCCATTTTCAGGCAAATCGAACGGAAGGCCACTGACCCATACATTTTGTCCCATGGCAGAAAATGTATGGGTGTAGATTACCCCCTTGGTTGTTTTTTGTCAGGAAGTCCCTGACTACGCGTGAGGTGTGTGCAGGCTGCATTGTCATGGTGCAGCAACCAGTCTATGTTCTTCCACATCTCCGGCCATTTGAGCCTAAATCGTCTCAAACGATCGCAGTAATACTTGCCGTTGACAGTTTTACCAGGAGGAAGAAACTCCATATGCACAATTCCTAAAATGTCAAAGAAAATGATCAGCATTGAGTTGATTTTGCTGCACACTTGACGCGCCACCTTCGAAGCTGTTAACCCACATATGTTATTGCATGTCTTACAACTTGCTCATCAATAGCCTTGTTCAGCATTTGGTTGGTTGCATCCGAAGTTTTGTTGAGCTGGAGGCAAAATTTAATACGAATCTTTTGCTCCCTAACATATCAGTGATTTCGAAAAATCGCAGAAGCACAAGAAGATGGTGTCAAGAAAACTGCCGAAACTCGGAAACATGTGCACCTATGAAGACGACATTTTTCAGACTGATAGCTGACAGGCGCACCTAGCGCCCCCTAACGTCACAAGTTCGTACCTCCACTGGATTGCACGGTATATCGACAGTCCGGGAACTTTTTGATCACACCTCGTATGCGAAATGGAGGCAGTTGATACGAATTGTGCGAGAATATTCATGAGGAAATGCAACAGTGCCAGCCTGGACAATGTTCTTGTGATGCTTTTTAGCAACAGAAAAAGCTTCACAAGAGCATTCACAGAGCATACCGAAGCAGTTTGGAGGAGGGGATATGGTGTCCGACTGCTAATCGGGAGGTCCTGGGATCAAATGCCGGGGCCGGCAACTCGCTGACCGTGGTTTTCTATGGTTTCCCACGGTCCTTCCAGGAAAATTCCGGAGTTGCTTCCGTAATTAATAGGCCACAGCCGCTTCCTTCCGTCCCTATGCTAACCCAAAGAGCACTGTAAAATGAAAAAGCAAAGAGAGTTCCAGGCAAAACAAACTTCCCCCCTAAAGAGCCGATGGCTGATAACAGGGTATGAATTATTATTACACAGAGCATTGAGAATTGATGATCCATGGGCGAGAATGATGCCCTTTGAACGTTTTGCAGTTTAACGTGTAGCAAAAAAAAAAAAAAAAAAAAAACTCACAATTAGGAAATCGCATCTTTCCATTAAGCGCTATCCGTTCCATATTAGTTCTTCACAGTCGCTGCTTTCCTTGACCCCAACAGCTACGCGACTTTCTCCCCCCATCCTGAATTTAACATGGCGTCCGTTGCGAGGATTTTCTCTCTTTGAGCAGCTTCGAGACACGTTTGTTGGTCTGGTCACAGGTCGTCACTTTTCGAATCGAGGGAGTCGCAGAGGAGTCTCGATAGGGGAACGAGCCATCATGGCCCCAGTCGACCTGGAGTTGATGATGGAGACAATCTTGGCCACGAAACGTCTCTTGGAGCTTATGTTGCCTCGACTGGACAACCTGGACCTGATCCTGTCCAGACTGGAGGCACTGGAGGATGGTGTGGGCGCCCTGAAGGAGTGGGCCTGGTGTGGGGGCTGCAGAGTGACGAGTGAAGAGGAGGAAGGGGGTGAGTTCAAGGGGGACTTCGACATGATGTGATGTGGTTGTGTGACAATAAGTGGTGGCATATATTCCAATCAGGGCTGCCAACCCTCTCAAGCTGAAATCGAACCATGATCAAACGTAATAATAATATCCCACGTCCTATAGTAAAAGAGTTGGACCCTCATAATGCATTCTGAACACCTGTCCTCCTCATACCGACATGCCCAATGACCATTTCCCATGTAGGCTAAATGCCTCTGTGGGTGACATGTGAATGAGAGTCAGGGTTTGACTGGAATGCGCTTTACCTCTTCAGCTGCAGATGATCCAGGCAACTCACCTTCTGAAGATCTCACTTGTTCAGTTGATGCTCAAGTTGAAAATGGAGATTCCGTGCCTGTGGGCAGCATCCAAATTGAGCTGGACCAGTGCAAGACGGAGCAGGAGGAGGTCATGGTGGAGAATGAAGGACCACAAGAGATCAACTGCTGGGTGAGGATGACTGAAATTGCTCATTTATAGGGTATGGCTAGGTCAAATGAAATTGCGAGCTCAAATATTTACGGGGTATGAGATGTTATGTTGCAACCGAGTCATATTTTTGGAACATAAACATACCGTAGTACAAATCCATGGTGTAAACTGACTGGTATTATTCGGTTTAATTGTAAAAGACCATTATAATGACTCAGTTATCTCTAGAGGTGCTGGTGTCAATGTCAATACAGTCATGATGAGAGCAGAAATTTCCAAATGCCAGCTGCTTAAATCAATTTTTCATTATTAGCAATGGAAGTGAAATCATTGTTGATGACCAATGAAAATTCCTTACATACCAATTTCATTGTGCAATGAAATATTAGTGTAGTCAATAAGTTCCCGTCCCAGCTGGCTGGAGGCCAGCAGGTGACACGGAGACAGGTGCTGCTGTGGTTGGCTGTGAGGTACTATATCGCCCAAAAAGATAGAGACGATTTTGCATTTGACTCAAGTGCAACTTGCACTTGAATCAAATGCCAATCGTCTCTATCTTTTTGAGCGATATAGTACATTAGCAGTCACCAATCTGGCCAAGAGTGAACTCGGTGTGCTGCGTAATAGCTGCGGTACACATTCGAAAAATGTCGTTCACTATATCACGCGCGTCCAAGGCGGACGAACAGGCAGTAATTCAGTTCCTGTGTGGAGAGGGAGCGGGACCGTAGGAGATTCATACATGCACGAGGGCTGTGTATGGAGACACTTTCGTGGCGTACTCGACAGTGAAGGACTGGGTACGCCATTTCCGCAGTGGTCGACAAGGCACGTCAGACATGGCACGGTCAGGCCGACCTGTTACCGCCTCCAACGATGCAAGCCTGTTCAGCAATCCTGTTGATGGACAAGCGCCTTGTCGACCACTGCGGAAATGGCGTACCCAGTCCTTCACTGTCGAGTACGCCTGGAAAGTGTCTCCATACACAGCCCTCATGCGTGTATGTATCTCCTTCGGTCCCGCTCCCTCTGCTCACAGGAACTGAGTTACTGCCCGTTCATCCGCCTTGGAAGCGCGTGATATGGTGAACGACATTTTTCGACTGTGTACCGCAGCTATTACACAGCACACCGAGTTCACTCTTGGCCAGATTGGTGACTGCTAATGTACCTCACAGCCAACCACAGCAGCACCTGTCTCCGTGTCACCTGCCGGCCTGCAGGGACGGGAACTTATTGACTGTACCTAATATGTTGACCAGTGCGACTACAGATAGGCAAATTTTTCATTACAGAGTTTTTGTTTGTTTAAAGCAATTATAAAATATTGTTAGTTAACTAGCAAAGTGTTTCCCCTTGTAATGGTAGAATCAAGACTGTGAATCTGAAGAAGAGAGAACAGCCAGAAACATGAGTGAAACTGCTGCCCTCTTGTGTGCGATTCAGGCGGATTCAGATGTCAAAGTTGGCAGTTTGGCAAAAACAGGTATGGTTGGCACGCACACAGGTTTTATCATCATTGACATCATAACTGACAAACGCCCAGGGTGAACTGCTGTGGTACAGAGGGTCACTTCATGTAGAGATGTCATTTTGCCACTTAACCCTCCTTACTGATGAGAGCGTTATCTTCAAGCGTAATGTTTAAAATATCCCTGCTTGAATGCATTCCTGTGCATTACCTAATCATTTTGATTAAATTTTGGGCGTAACCCTGCAATTTAAAGATGCCACCGAATTGGATGTAGCAGGCAAAGTGTTACAGTTAAGGTCCTATACTCAGGGTTTTAACTTCGCATTTTGTGATATTCCCTAGGCCATTTGTTGGGTCCAAAGGGTGTGGATCAGGACATGGTGAATTGGGGACTTGCATTTTTGGGTTGTAGGGGAGGTGCCCACAAACAGGGCTTCCAACCGTCTCAGATTACGGCTGTTGCAGAAAGAGCTGGAATCTTGATTCTGTGTCACGTGAGAGTCTTATTTACGACTAACTTGGAGGGTTCTTACCTTGAAGCGTTAAGCATGATGATGAATTTTGCTTGTAGGAGGCAATGAGAATAATCAGAGAAAATGTGCACAGAGAGAAGTCCTCATAGCTCTTCCCATGTGACTATACAGTATTATCTGCTCCACTCAGAGATTGAACTCTGGCAGTAGAACTGTATGGCTGTGGTGTACTGTCCCTTTAAAACTATGCTTATGCCACCATGCTGTTCTTTTCACAACTCGTATTGAAGAAAAACCAGGGGTAGTTACGACTTATGATGATGAGTTGGACGGAAAAGTCTGTTATTATAGTATTATGTCAATATCTATTCTGTTTGGGACATGTGTACTTGCCAAGTAAATGAGATTCCTGAGGGTCAGAGAGACTGGAATGCTCTTTCCCTTTTCAGTTCCTGATGACATTCCAGGCAACATACCTCCTGAAGCTCTCACTTCAGGCAATGCTCATGTTGAAACTGGACATTCCGTGCCTGTGGGCTGCACAAAAGTTGAATTGGACCAGTGCAAGACAGAGGAGGTGATGGTGGAGGATGAAGGACAAGGAATTGACAGTTGGGTGAGGTTGAAATGTCTAATTCATTTGGTCTGGGGGTCAAATGAAATAGAGAGACGAAGAATTTAAGGGCTATGACAGTGATGATGATGGTGTAAATAGCCAAATTTTTAAAACCAGCACAACCTCTAGCACAACCTAGTGTTCAGCACAGTTACTGTGCTGAACACTAAAAAACTGAATACAAATATTACACTTGCATTGAGATTTAATCTTTAAACCTGCCCATATCTTCGCTCCTATTGAGCAAAGCATTACGCCGATTTGATGGCAGATGCAGCGCAAAATGCCCGATTTTCAGAATCAAAAACCCGAAATCTGCCGAAAAGAGAGTTACGCGGTTTTGACTCCACAGCGACGATATATGTATTGAAATAATTGTAGGGGAGGCAGAGTGGTGCAGCAGTACATACAATTGTAAATATGTACCCACAGATGTACTGTTCCCGGGTTCGATCCCAAGCCCAATATTTCTCCCCTTCACCTTGTGCAGAGTTGCATAGTCTGTGGTTTCACCTCGCGTGGGATTTCTGCTAGACTAACCACACTGGGGAGTTCACAAAATGACCAAAGCAACGACATTGCACTGCACCTTGCACATCCCCTCCCAGTCACCCTGTCCTTGGGCCGGGGCCCTTCATACAAAAGTTCTGATGTACAATGCTGTACATAGAAACCGTCAATAAAGGTCTGTGCAATATACCCCAAAGGGAATGTAACCATTGCCCATTATTATTATTATTATTATTATTATTATTATTATTATTATTATTATTATTATTAGTATTAGTATTATTAGTATTATTAGTAAATACATAATAATATAATATAATATTATTGTTGTTGTTGTTGTTGTTGTTGTTGTTGTTGTTATAGTCTGACATGGGCAGGGTTGGGGGTGGAAGGTGGGACGGGTAGTTTATAGTTTTATTTTGAAACATTTTAATTTAGTTCATATGTCAACATGTTGATCAGTGTTACAACAGATAGCAAATTTTTCGTTGTAAAAACTGCTTGTCTAATGCTCATATTATCCCCTGTGATGGTAGAATCAAGACTTAGAAGCAGAAAATGATGGCGCATTGAGAAACATCAGTGAAATTGCTGCCTCCTTGAGTGAGATTCAGTCAGATTCAGTTGCAGAAGTTGACAGCTTGGGAAACACAGGTATGATTTTGTTTTGCAGAGGATTTTTTATTGTATTTGCCTCCCAAACTTCTCCCAATAGGATTAGAAGGCAATATAAGTTAGGCGCTGGAAAAGTAATTGGCTACTCACTGTCTATGACATCCAGAATATGGAATAAGGCAGTGTTTATGTCATTTTGATTATTTCAGTAACAGGATTGCATGGAGCAGATATCACCTTTACTCAAAGTCTGCTTTCCCTGATGCCTAGGATTGTATCCTAGAAGTTTGTCATTCACATAATGAACAATCTATGTATGCATATCTTATTGAAGCCTTCTGTTGTAAACAATGCAGAATTTAAATCTCAAAAGTTGCAGTGGGGCAATCAGCTCAAGAAATCTTCAGAGGTAGAGGACTGACCCTAATGTTTTTGCATGGTAATACTACATTTCACGTTTGGATTGTGTGCATCACATTTGAGTTGCCCATCCATATAAAGTGGGCATGCTCATGCATGTCTGGCATTATCACAATTAACAGACTAGCATAGTGGGCCTACTTACTCAAATTTTCGCAAGTTGCGCTGGTGTTGACGACCACTGTAGCGTCCGCTGGTGACAGTCTACGAAACTGATTGCCGGCTACTTTTACCTTCACACCAACCGCCACAAACCACAAGTCCAGTCCCCCAACACTTCAACCACTACCTCTCTTTGGACCCTCTCCTTGCCTTCTAGGGTTCCCCCCACCTGGTACCTTTTCTTTTCACTCCGGGGTCTGCCCAATCTATAGAAAATGAGACTTTTGCCTGCCTTGTCAAATGAGTGACGTCTCAGGCATCATCGATGGCCCTATTATTCTGTCCAACCCCTGTATATCGTTTTCCGTGTGCTCCGGCCTCTAGTCCTACATTTTTCCATTCCTTATCATGGGCCTACAATCGTCAGAGGACTGCGAAAAAAACACTGTCGAGTGTGCAAAGAAACAGACATTCATAATATCCAACTCACCCCCACCTGGCACAATCTGACCCCAGTTTAGGGCATTGCATCGAATTAAAAATTCACTTTGCGGTGTAATGTCGGCAACTTGTCAAAAAATGACACTTTTCCGCCTTCTATTTACGATAAAAAATTAGAGACTGACAATAGGAAAACTACTCGCATATATGTAACGTGGATTTAAACAAGCTTTCTAACAATACAAATTTTCCTGGGAGTTGTTTAGAGTCAAACATAGGGCTCTACATTAAATAAACGGATAGTAGTGTGATGCAAGAAGTTTTACCATTGGCAATTTGTGTGCCTTGTACACTTTAACACTTCCACTTAACACAGCAGTATTATTTCCCAAACCTAAGCAATTTAGTTAAGGGTAAATGGAACTTACAACATTCTGTAATATCCAAGTGAAAGTTCTTGGGAGTGCAGGGTTTATGATTAAAGTAAATATTTTAAGACCTATAGCATATTTCCATCACATTTCTGCCAGGTGGAGAAGCAGCTTTCACATCTGGCGATGTCCTCTCGGAAGATTCTCCTGGACTATCCACACCGGACAGGGGAGACTCATCACATCAGGAAGCAGAACACTGGCACGTGCAAAATACTGAGGTAGGGTAAATTTTATTATTATTTGGAAAGGAAACTATCAAGAGTGTGATAAGAGGAGCTCTGGGATGGCTGTCCGTTCACATGGATATTCCAGTGGTCAACTTTAGCTTTGAATCATGATCCTCAAATAAATAGGTGTTAGCAGATAATATGTGATGGTATTTATACTACTATGGAGCCTTATTAACACGCCACTTATATGCATAGTAATGAATGATTGAGTGGAATTAGATATCCCGTAACTTGGTTTTTGTACTTCTTGTAGTGTAACGCTCTTGCTAAAGAATATAGATTACTGGTGCTGAGTCAGGTCATGGTAGAATTTCCTCTCATTCAGACACATTTCCATGTGCACCAATTGATTGTACTTATCTAGTGTGAGGCAGCATTGCCATATATTCACCACAATGATTAACCCATAATATTTCCGCATTCATTGCAATATACCAGGGCGAGTCAAAACAAATTGGGACTGATTTTTTATGTGGTAAAGAGAATTAGTTCCCGACTTTGCCCTTAATCATTACAACCTGCTTTGATGGATTGCCATATGTGTATTTTTTGCATCTCATGAGTACAATTTGAATATAAAGCAACCAGAATTGACAGATGTTGGACTGACTTCCTGGGTGGGGGATTCTGGGGGTGGAGGGTAGTGTAATTGGGCCTTTGGAAGTAATGTTTTATCATGATATCTTAGGCCACACTATTATTTTACTGCCCTAGGGTGCTGCTTCAGAAGTCTCCAGTGGATGTGAACCTGATGCGGATGAACCCATGCCGCCTACTCCATCTGATCCATCCAGTGAGTCATCTCCTGGCCCAAGCAGAAGGGTGACCAGGAACAAACGAGCGTCTGTGAGTGAAAAAAAAAAAAAAAATTGTTTCCATTTTCAACAGTGAAGAGGACATTTTTTGGCCGCATAGCTAAACTTGCATTTATTTTTCAACATATAACACATATAACACCAACACAATCAGCGTGGGGCATGCCTTGAGTAATTTACGAAAAGCTTAATATGCATTTTACTGCAACAGTATTGTTGGCGTGGAAGAGACCTCGAGCATCAATGGCCGATGAGACACCATCCACCCTCCTTATTTCTAGGAAGGCTTAGTACTCTGGTGTACACCTGAAGTGCGATGGTACTCCCAGGTACTCATTATAGGTACCTTATACTCTTTGGTACTCCTGGGTTCTCCTTGGTACTCCAGTGTACACTTTACAGTCGAGTGGTTAACCCCTGGCTTGCCCAATTCCAGACAAACAACCATTTATTTACATCACTCAGCATCCCTCACAGCACATTGCCGGGGCAACTCACACGTTTCCACGGAGAATCACCTCCCGCTGCAATGGGAGTGGACAGTTTTCAACAAAGGAACACTTGTTTACTTTCATTTCATTCATTGTTATTACTTGCAACTTCAAAATTCAATTACTTTTGAACCAAGCATTTCCGCACACTAGGAAGAGTATCATTTTAGACTCCGCTCATGAAGCTTATTCAAAAAATATACAGAAATATGCAAGATTTTTGTGGGGCTAAACTGCACCGAAGCCTAATTATTATTGCCACGATAAGTAATTATGTGGGATTTTATTTATATAAATTTATGTGGGTCATTAAGTACTTAATATGCACATCCCTAGTCCATCACCAGTAGCAAAGGATTGAGTGGATTTAGATACTCATTATCACTGATTTTTCGTGTTGCAGGTTCCTGTTTATGAGGACAAAGACTACAGTGAGCAGTCCTTATCTGATCTGAGTGACTCTGGGGATGAGTACATTCCTCCTAGTCGCTCAGATGACAAGACATGTGCTCTCTTGAAGAGGAAGAGGAAGAAACCAAGAGAAAAGGTAAGCTATGCGAAATTAATTAGGGGTCATTTAAGGTTGCAGTTATTTGTCTTTAGGGGAAGGGTGAGTTACTTCTGACTCCTAATGCAGTTTGTGATTCACATATCTGAGGCGAGAATGGAAGGGAGAGGAAGATGAGCATTGCAGGGGTGAAAATGTGGCAAAACCAGATCACCAGATCAACCCATGAAACATCAGCTGTGTTCATAGTCAACACTGATTGTGAACTCGCTCACTAAAATACCTTGGGAAATGCTGTCCAATAGTTAAAAGGCAATGGCTTCACAGTTGAAAGTTGAAAAATTTAACTGAAAGAGAGCCCAATAAGTGCAAATGTATGAATTCTACAACTGTCCATCATGTGGCTCCTGTTTTGTAATAATATTGGAGTGTCCCACTGTTCAAAGATGAGCTGCTGATTTTGGCAGATCAGACCTGAACATAATTATCCTGAGACCGTTTCGGTGGGAGTATTTTCTGTCTTAAAGGGACATTCCACTCAAAAAACAAGTTTGGGTCTAAAAATCTGGCAAAAAATCCTACTTGATCCTACTTGATTCAAGATTGCCTTTGAGCTGTGGTGGTGTGAAGGTCCAGATTTCCATTTTGATTTTGCTTGCCATGATTGGATCAATGAACAACACTAATACAGTTTAGAATCTATCATATTAAAATCCTTGCGGTGTTTGACCAAGCCCTCTGATTGGTCCGCCGCATATTGTTGCCGCCACCTCCCCATTCGCCTGCCTTCTACTCATGTACAAAGATATGTAAACAACTCCTCTGTTGGGTTGCTGGGGAAACTGTCCATTCCTTCTCTGCGCTGTTGCCCAGTTGGCACTGCTGTGAAGTTGTTTACAGAGTCCTTTGACAGAGTCTCACTCTTCGGAATGACAGACACAGCACAGACATATCTCACTAATCGTGCCGTTCAAAGACTGCTGCAGTTCTAACGTTACACCCTCCCCTGGTGATGTGGTACGCGAGTAGATACCCCAGGCCGCAGGCCTAGAAAAGAGCAAACGAAGTGAGTGGTTTTCTAGGAAAATGCGAGTGTAGCGAGGGGTTTTCCTAGTGTGTGTTTAATTTTGTTCAGTAGTAATGTGGAGTTTTTTAAAAGGGTAACTGCAATATGCAATCAACTGAAACAAATACTTCGAGAACCACTGGAGACTTCCATATGGATGGTACAACTGCAGATGAATTGTGTGTGGGCTTGAAAAAGAAACCAGGGGAAAAGACAGAAAACAAGAAGAAGCCAGGATCAGTACACACTACTCAAGTGAAGCAGAAGTTGACTGGCCATGAAAGACTCAGATCTGATGGTGGGCCTTACCCATGCAGTGATTGTGATAAGAGGTACACTTCAAAGTGGGGGTTACAAAGGCATTGCAAGGATGTCCATCTTGGTGTGAGGCCTTACTCATGTGACATGTGTGACAAGAAATTTGTTAGGAAGTCTTACGTGGTTATTCACAGGAGGAGTCACACAGGAGAAAGGCCCTTCCAGTGCGAATGGTGCGAAAAATGTTTTCCTTCAAGTTCTCAGTACCACCTTCATGTTCGGATTCACAAGGGATTGAAACCATTTCACTGCACCATTTGTGGCAATAGATTTGTTCAGTCAGCACACTTACACTCTCACATGTTAATTCACTCTGGTGAGAAGTCTTTTGAATGTAGCACTTGTGGGAAAAGATTTGGTCGGTCTGGAACCTTACACCAGCACATGTTAATTCACTCGGGTGAGAAGCCTTTTGAATGCAGCACTTGTGGGAAACAGTTCAACAACAAACGCTCCATGCACCGCCACATGAAATTAGTCCATTAGGCAAGGCACAGAGTTGCATATTATTTAAAAAAACGAAATTGAAAAAAAAAATACCAAGATAGACCCACCTATACAGTTGAAATCGTGGCTCATTTGAGTTTGGAATTGAGTTGAGTTGAGGTTCAGCACAATAATTTCGTCATGCATATAACAAAAGGACTGACATTTTCAGAATTTTACACCGGAGCCAAAAGAAACCTGCAAACTGCTCTAGAAAAAAGAGAATGCCATATAAGTAAAATAGAGCGGAGCGGGACAGTGCTCATGGGGCATATGCATGAACTACTTATGCATCAATGATATTATTGTTGCGAATTTGCCCTTCTGTCAGCTTTTGTTTGGACAAAGTGATTGTTGCTTAAATGACGTATGTACCGGTATATGAAGGCGTACACAATAATGAGATTTATCCGGGGTATCATATTGCATGAGAATTACAGGTTTGGTAAGGAATATTAAGTGAAACACTGCATAACATGATACCTCAGTATGAACAAAATTAAGCGATAATTTATAACAAATTAATCAATAACTAAGTTACACAATCTGGAGTAAAATATCTTTTGGTACTGTTAATAATGATGCGAGAGGCAGTGGGGAATAAGTCGAGATTTGAGAGGATGAATCACTACTGAAATATGAAATCTAAAAAATAGCCTTATTTGCAACTTTGCATTGCAGAAATGATAATATTTCAGTTGTATTCTTCGTCTATTTGTCAAATTGGCGACTAATTATTTCACAGTCTCACAATTTCATCTGAATCTCCTCTCATTCAAATAGAGAATCAAGTTGATGTCCAGTAGTTTTCCTGGTTCAAAAGTGTATAATTCACAACTCTCACCAGTTTATCCCCAGGCAAAATGTAATGAAATAATTTAAAACCAGAACCTTTTGCAGTTAATAGTTTAAAAATTTAATTGTTGATGCTAAAAATGCGCCTGAACAAAAATGTTTGAGTGCTACACCCGGCCACGGCTGTGGAAAGTTTCTTGGAATTTGCTGCTTGCTGCGGTTCGAAGATGAGATTCTGATTTTGGTGGATCAGACTTCTTGAACCATGGATCAGAACTTGTTTATAAAAGTTAGTCGGAGTATTTTCCTGCTGAAGGCAGAAAGATTCACAGAGGAGAAAAGTCATTCTAGTGCAAAGTGTGCCGAGTTTTTTGTTTGTTTGTTGTTGTTGTTTCAAGTTGTAGTTACGGCTATCATGCTTGGCTTCACAAGGGATTGAAACCATTCACCTGACCTGCAAAGACATACATACTAATTCACACATGAGAGAAACCTATGTAAATGTAACATGTGTGAAACTGTTCAACCAAAAGGGGAAGGGACGGGGAAGGGGGTTTGGTTGATAATATAAGTTTTGGTTTGTAGGGGATTTAAGATTGCACACAGTGATGTAAATCATAATTGGAGGGAAATACACACCTCATTACCCGATTTGTCACCTGCTCTGTTGCAAGAAGGCATATCCATACAGAATTTTTACTATAGGCCTACCTGATTTGTAACCTGTTCACTTGAGATGAGACCCTTATCATGACGATGTACTGTACTGACAGAATGATACTGCACATATTGGTTAATGGTTATGTACCCTGTTCCAATAGTACTGTCTAGTTATCAAGCCATTGGACAGATGATCATGCGTGCCTTACAGGAAAAAATAAATATGCTGCTAGAGGAGACCTATACCCTTTTTTCGAGATTGGGGTAGAGAAATCTTCAAGTGCACTGTACATATTGTAATATAGTAATACAAAATAATTAGGGTTTACAGATTTTGACACATTATTCTCATATGGTGGATTATGAAGGGGGTGAAAAAGGTAATCAGGTAATCAGAATAATAATCCCAACTTTTTAGTGAACCAATTGAAAAGCTAAACTCCCATTGGATGACCATAGCCATCCATGATGTCACACTGAGGCCTGGAGCCCCCTGCGCAGCTGAAATCATGGCCCACTTTATAATTTGGAACTTGATTTGAGTTGATGAGGTTCAGCACAACTTCAGTGCTATCCGTTCCGTATTAGTTCTTCACGGTCGCTGCTTTCCTTGGGCCCAACAGCTACGCGACATTCTCCCCCCCCACACCTGAATCCAACATGGCGTCTGTTGCGAGGATTTTCTCTTCTTGAGACGTTTGTTGGTCCGGATTGTGGAGGTGGAACAGGGTTGGATCGAGTCACAAGTTGTCTATTTCTAATCAAGGGAGTTGCAGAGAGAAGTCGAAAGGGGAAGGAGCCATGGCCCCAGTCGACAGTGAGTTGGTGATGGAGATGACAACATTGTCCGTGAAGCGTCTTATCCTGGAGCTGATCCTTCCTCGACTGGACTCACTGGAGGATGGTGTGGGGGCCCTGAAGGAGTGGGCCTGGTGTGGCGGGTGCAGAATAAGTGGAGAGGAGGAAGAGGGTGAGTGGAAGGGGGACTTCGGCATGAGGCGCTGTTGTAAGACAAGTGGCGGTGGCATTCCAATCAGGGTTGCCAACCCTCTCAAATTAAAATCAAATGTAATTATTCCATAATGAACAGGTATGCCATAGGGTAACCCCTCGCAAGTAGTAAAAAAGTTGGACCCTCATATTGCTTTCTGAACGTAAACCTGACCTTCTCATACCGACATGCCCAATGACATCTCCCAAGTAAAAGCCCTCTGTGGGTGACATGTGAACGAGAGTGCTGACTGAGAGTCAGGGTTTGACTGGAATGCGCTTTACCTCTTCAGCTGCAGATGATCCAGGAAACTCACTTTCTGAAGATCTCACTTGTTCAGTTGATGCGCAAGTTGAAAATGGAGATTCCGTGCCTGTGGGCAGCATGGAAACTGAGCTGGACCAGTGCATGGTGGAGGAGGAGGTCATGGTGGAGAATGAAGGACCACAAGAGATCAACTGCTGGGTGAGGATGACTGTAATTGCTCATTTATAGGGTATGGCTAGGCCAAATGAAATGGCCAGCTCAAATATGAATAGGGTATGAGACGTTCTGTTGCACCAGAGTCATATTTTTGGAACATACACATAGTACAAATCCATGGTGTAAACTAACTGGTATTACTCGGTTTAATAGTAAAAGACCATTATAATGACACAATTAACTCTAAAGAGGTGGTGAAGTCAATGTCAATCTGGTTTACAGTCATGATGAGAGCAGAAATTTCCAAATGCCAGCTGTGTAAAGTCAATTTTTCATTGGTTGTAGTGGAAGTGAAATAATTGTTGATTACCAATGAAAATTGTTTACATCACAATAATTTCATTGTGCAGTGAAACCTGTTGACCATTGTTGCTACAGATGACATATCGTCGGCGGCGGATCAAAACCTCGTAACTCCTCAAGGCCAAATTTCACAGGAGGGACAAAAAACATTTAGTAAAATAATGTTTTCTGTTCATGCTAACAATTCCTACCATGGTGTCCGCTCTTCGGTCGTCTCCGGTGCTCTCTGTGTGGTGCCTCTCTCCTTCTCCCCAGTTCTCTCCTGGGTTCTCTCCACTTTCTTGGGGGAAAACGCCCCTATTTATAAGGAAACTACCCGGAAGGAATAGTGCTGATCTCGGCGTGATTCAAGGCTGGAAGTGGTGGAATGCATCCACAGTTCTGCAGCTGCATGTACCGAGCACGGGGCTGACATATTGTCACAGGAATGCTGCGTCAGCTTGCACTGGAGAGGACACTCTATCCTTGATGAGCGAGAGGCCTATATTGGCGCGTGCAGTACAAGGTTATGTTATGCAACGTTTTACGCAGGTGATAATTGGGAATGATGCAATGGCTCAATCGTGACTCAGAGGAATTATTGGGCGTGAACACTATTGATACTCGGTTACAATAAGTCGAGTGTTGGACATTAGACACACTTACGTGACCTAACCATAATATGGTCACATGTGCAAAGGGACTTACGACCTCACTCGTAAGTCCATTTTCGCGCATAAATGGAGTTACGAGGTTTTGATCCCCGGCCGACGATATTTTTCATTGCAGAGTTTTTGCTTAAAGCTAATATACGTACTGTTAGTTAAATAGTAATGTCCTTTCCTCTATAATGGTAGAATCAAGACTGGGAATCCGAAGAAGACAGGACATCCATAAACATCAGTGAAATTGCTGTACCCTTGAATGAGACTCAGTCCAAATCAGAAGCAGTAGTTGGCAGTTTGGCAAATGAAGGTATGATTGTCAGAATGCACAGAGGGTTTATCTTAATTATCTTTAAAGTAAAGTCGTAGGACTTATCTTTGACATAGAATATGGTACTGTATAATGTAGTCTTTATTCAGCAACTAGACTGCATGGACCCAATAGCACTGCTGCCAAAAGCATTCCCTTGATGCCCAGGAATGCACCTTAGACGTTTATTGTTGGCCCGGGTTATTTAATATCAAAGGCAGTGATTGGCCCATCTCCTTCTAACTGCCTCCTCCCCATTTAGAAGGAAGGGGGGAAGGGCAATCTTTGAAAATATAGAGATTTTTTTTTGCAGAAGTACAGTTTAATGTCATTGCATTTTTGCAGGTGGAGAAGCAGCCTCAACATGTGGCCATGACCAACCTGAAGAAGATCCCCAATGCTCCACACTTGATGAGGGAGACTCGCATCAAGATGCAGAACTTGGGAGCAGGCAAAACACTGTGGTATGGGAAGAATACCAGACATTTTTCCGTATCAATTTGGTACTGACACAAATGTTGAAGCAAAATGAACAATGTTTACTTATACAGGGTGTAAATGAATTCAGCCAACAAACTTGTAGGGGTAATAGAGGGGGCCAAGACAAACATATTTGACATAGGAACCCGTGTCCAGAAACACCGTCTAGAGGGGGTTCATAGACAAGGAACGGGTGCGCTCAGACGTGTCACGCGGGAGGCGCTAATGAGCGGACCGTTTAGTTGCTAGGTGGCGGGTGGATTTACACAGCTTTGCAATTCACCATAACCTGGCAACAACAGAGCCACCTAGCAAGTAAAGTCAGCATGCTAGGTAGCACCAAAGAGTTCTGCTATTATATAATATAATACCTAGAGGAGGTACTCCCTATACTTTTCCATTAGACAGGCTGAGGCAGCCGCCATCTTGTTGAAGGTCATATTGTTGTTCTAACAGTTGTCTAGCAACTGGGACAACAACCAATAATGACAACTGGGCGACAATTAGTTCAATAAGGTCAGGCGTCCGCCATCTTGTTGAAGGTCATATTGTTGCATGCATTGTTGCCTGCCTCACATTTCAGGCCGAGTACCTCCTCTAGGTGTATATATAATATAGCAGAACTCTTTGGGTAGCACGCAGATAATAAACAACAACTCTGTTGTTGCCAGGTTATGGCGAAATGCAAAGTTGTGTACAATCCGCCCGGCACCTAGCAACTAAACGGTCCGCTCGCTAACGCCACCAACCTGAAGCGTCTGTGTGCACTGTTCCTTGTCTATGAACCCCCTCTAGATGGCGTTTCTGGACACGGGTTCCTATGTGAACAATGTGTGTCTTGGTCCCCTCTATCACCCCTAGAAGTTTGTCATTTGAATTCATTTACTCCCTGTATATTTTTTTACGTATCTCAGAAGTACAGTTTGAATGTAAAACCATTACAATTGATAAGTGAATAGAACTCTGAATTTGGACTTAGTTCACGGATGGGGGATTCTGGAAGTGGAAAGTGGTGTAACTGGGACTTCGGAAGTGATTTTGTATGACGATATCTAAGGCCACACTATTATTTATTACCCTAGGGTGCTGCTTCAGAAGTTTCCAGTGGCACTGAACCTGATGGGGATGAATCCATGCCATCGGCTGCAGCTGACCCATCAAATGAACCACATCCTGGCCCAAGCGGAAGGGTGACCAGGAACAAACGAGCATCTGTGAGTGATGTTATGGTGAAAAAAAGGAAATGTTTTCTATTTTCAACCCTGAGGACGACATTTTTTGGCTACTTTGCAAAACTTGGATTCTTTATTCCATATTAAAATATTAGGGATCTATTATATTTTACCACTAATTTGCAAGCAATATGTTGATAGACAGCATTGCCAAGTTTGTATCCCATTTCCAAAAGACACAAACTTATGCTGTTGTTCCCAGCCATGAAATAATTCCATTGTAGAACTGGAACACTATGTAGGCTGCGCAAAACCAAACTAAGATCTGATGCCATTGTTTCTTGCATTGTTGCTTTTTGTTGCTGCTGTTTACTCATATAGTTCTGTGAGGGTATTTTCAAAGAAACCTTGATGACATCAGAGCACTGTTTCGTTTTCAGCACCATAAGTAAGGCAGTGTCACAGGTCCTCACATAATTTGATCAGGGGGACTGGAGGACATAATAAATAATAATTCATAATAATTCATACCCCGTTATCAGCCTGTCGGCTCTTTAGGGGGGAAGTTTTTGTTTTGCCTGGAACTCCTTGCTTTCATTTTACTGCGCTTTTTGGGATAGGATAGGGACGAAAGGAAGCGGCTGTGGCCTATTAATTATGGAAGCAACTCCGGAATTTCCCTGGAAGGACCGTGGGAAACCACAGAAAACCACGGTCGGAGTTGCCGGCCCCGGGATTCGAACCCAGGACCTCCCGATTAGCAGTCGGGCGCCTTATCCACTATGCCAACCTGCTTCGGTACTGGAGGACATAATTATTGGCAAGGGTGCAGTTTAACCCCACAAAAGACTTGCAGGTTTCTATGTATTTTCTGAATCTACTAGATGAAGGGAGGTGTAGATGGCCGAGATGGTAACGTCTTGGCTTGCTGAGTGAAAGGCCCCAGGTTCGATCCTCGCCTGGGGAACTTTCCTTTCACCTGCGTCGGGAGGGTCTCTGACCTGCACCAAGGAGGTGTCTGGCAACCTAACCTCCTGGGGAACAGCACATGACCCCTTTACCGACTTTGCACTTGCACGAATGTTCCCTCCCCAAATATCCCTATCCGTTCAGATTGTCCCTGTTTTTGTGAATCTCAACTGCACCGAAGCCTAATGATTGCTACAATAAGTAATTATGCGGCATTTTATTTATATATACTAGAAAAACCCTCGCTCCACTCGAATTTTTCTATGGCACAGGCGTAGAAAACCGCTTGCTTCGCTCACGTTTTTCTACGCCTGTGGTGGACACCGCATTTTAAATCGCTTCCGACTTATAGCCAGTGATGATGCCCATCCCCCAATCATATGTGTACTCCCACCCCACCCCTTTCCTCCGTCCGTGATTCTGAACTGCTATCCACGATTCCGTACTACCTTGCGAACCGTCTGAAATCCCACCTTTGCATTGCATTGGCTGGGAAATACTCTGTATGCACTTGCTCACCTCAACATACCAATTCCTTTTGAATTTTTAAAAACCCCAATAAATTATTGTACGAACAGAAATTCACAACCTCTACCGGCTCTACTCGCATGCACTCATCGCACACATATGTATCTAAATTATATTATGCACACTTCCCGACCAGGTTTTGTAACTGCTCATAACCAGTGCTGCATTAACCAACAAGCCCAACAAGCCCGGGCTTGGGGCGCGCGAGTTTTAGGGGCGCAAAATTTTGGGCTCTGCACTAGATATAATGAAAAAATTATTCATTAATTTATTAATTTATTTAAAATTATTATTATTAAAATTATTATGCACTGCTTTGCTAATTCTATCAGTGGCGTAACGGCATGGGGGGGGGGGGGGNGGGGGGGGGGGCTAAAATCACGGAGGGGGCGCCGAGAAAATGCGCCCTGCCCAAAATAAGGCGCCCCTTCTGAAAATGTGCCCCTGCCGAAAATGCGCCCTGCCGAAAAGGTGCCCATTAAGGATCCCCACGTTGACATTATTCTAAGAATGTATTTGTGCAATTTTGCAACCAATTGCAAGGGTGAAAGGACTTGCTCAAAACTTAAACTAATCAAATCAGAACTCCGTGCTACAATGAAGCAGGAACGATTGTCTGCACTGTCTTTGCTTTCAATCGAAAGTGATAAACTTGAAACACTGTGCCTTGACAAGTTATTAATTCAGTTTGCAGAAAAGAAGTCTAGAAAAAAGGTTTTCCACTAAATGCTGAACTTGTAAGCGTTACTTGGTGTTAACATTTAAGACAATTTAAGTGCAAGTAAAACAAGTTAAAATAATTCCTGTTGATTCTTCATAAGAAGAATCTATCTGAACAAAATGCTCCCAGCTCTCATCTGAAATGAGGCTTTGAAGTTAATTGTAATTTAAAATTGTGCAATTTGAAGTCTATTTCCTGACGTTTTCGAAATCGAATAATTGTATAATAATTACTCACCTGCAAGTGGCCTAATGACATTAAATTGTAAAATAATTTGGCATTTCAAATTGAAAAATANGGGGGGGCGCATTTCTTCTTCGGGCTTGGGGCGCAAAAAACCTTAATGCGGCCCTGCTCATAACTCCCCTTTATTATAAACATCCATGGAACTCTGTGAGAGAGATGATCAAGGACTGATTTCATTATTCTTCCCGACAATTTCTTTTGATATTCTCGACCTATATTCCCTGGTTCAGTGTTGAATATCGCAGCCAATCCTGCTTACAAACTCTCCCTGCGGTGTTGACAGGAGGTTGACCTTCTTTAACCCTTTGACGACTACGGACATCATAGTTATGATGTCTTGACATTTGCCCTGACAACTTGGGACATTTTTAAACTCGTAAAATTCCGGCCTCACCGATTTTTTTGAAATTCGGTGCATTGGTAGCCCACTCCAAGGGATGAAAACGCACCTATTACCTGCTCGAAATAAATTGACCCACATTGGAGGGGGGTATATGTCAATGCACCGCATTTCAAGATAAATCGGTGAGGGCGGAATTTCACCTCTGCCCCCCTCCAATATGGGTCGCAGGGTCCTTTTGGGCTTATGTCGGGTTTACAGGCCATTCGCCGAATCATTATTATTAGGAAACAGTACCTGAGGCTTGCTGACCCTTCTTTGAATCGTTGTTTTGCTACTGGGTTTGAAGTTGTGGTAGTGACCAGCAGGAACCCCGGAAGTAATTCCTCGAGCTGAAGCAGAATGCAGATGGGAGCATTGTTGTCATTGTTTCCGAATCGTATGTTGCTAGGTGATGAACAAACACAGCGATGAAAATGTGGAAATCGTGACTAATTGATTCGGCGAATGGCCTGTAAACTCGACTTCAGCCACTTGACCTCTGCCCCCCCTCAAAAATGGGTCACAGGGTCATTTTGATCAGGTAACGATAGGTAATCCGGGCAGTCCGCGGATTATTATTCATTAAAAATATCACTCTTTATCAAATTTCCGGAAAAGGGGAAAATGAACTCAGGCCCTAAGGCAATGGCTCAAAAACTCCGTCGTCAAAAGGTTAAAAAACTGAAATTATATTTTGCTTTATAAACGTCCACGGAGTTGGCAGTTTGGCACCACTGCACTGCACTGATAATCAACGATCGACCGTAGTCCAGTGTTCGGCTTGTTTACGGCTTCCATTATTTTCCCCCTCCTCTGTTATTGTGAGGTCACCGTGAGTAAGACGTGGGTAGAAGGGTAGGTGGAAGGGGCGTCTTCACGGGAGAGGAGAATGATGCGTCTTAGTTGACGTCCAGCAAGCGACTGAGGCGTTCTTCCACCCATTGCGCATGCTCGGAAAGGGGGCCAATCGGAGGCGTCATGGTAACAATGCGTCATGGATACGTCGCAGCAACAATCGACGGGGGGCGAATAGGAAGAGGTGGCGGCAACAATAGGGGGGCGGACCAATCAGAGGGCTCGATCGGCCCCCCAACGCAAGCATTTTAATATTATAGAAGATTTATGTGGGTCATTAAGGGCCAGTTGCACCGGCCTCAGTATAACTTAGAACCTCGGGTATAACAAGAATTGCCATAGCAATCATTGTTGACCCAACAATGATTGCTATGGCAATTCTTGTTATACCCGAGGTTCTAAGTTATACTGAGGCCGGTGCAACTGGCCCTAAGAACTTTTAGGGCTGCAAAATGAACGCCCGCCTGCAAGTACTTGCAGTAAACAAGTTACCTGCGTTCGGTCTCCATAGTTACTGTGCGAGCTAAGAAGAACACCGTTTTCGGGCGGTTGCAAATGTTGCGGTCGGACTGCAAGTAGGCAGGTTTGGAAATACGGAAACCGCCAGGAGGGAAGCCATATCATGACGTCACGTTTGTTATACCCATTGTTATACACATTGTTATAGTACCTAGACTAACCTAAAATGCCGCTCGGGTATCCCTCCGATGGAAAAGCTCAGCCTCCCCAAAAAATCGAACGGCGCCAGGCGGCACTGCTGTCGACAGATGTTCACCTCCCCTGCCTGCCGCTTACGGCGGGCTGCATGGACGCGGGTAGTTTTATGCCTACAATTGCGGTTAATTGTGCTCGGATAATTATCATTATTATTTGCGGTAGACTTTAAACCATAACTAACTGTTCGGTGCAGGTCCATCGTCTCGGGGGACATGCTGGAGTGTGTGAGAGAAGTTCTAAATGTGGCTATCTGAACCTGCAGCACAAAATTATCTCTGTAGCATTCTTCATATATGCGGATCTTTCAGCTTTGAATATGGGCCCTCCACCCCACCTTGACTTAATGTAAGCATTATGGGGATAGGTGTTCTGTGTAACACCACCACCACTGCCACTACCATCATCATCATCACATATATCTTTCATATATCACAGAATAAATTATATTATGGTCCAGAGCCGCCAGCCATCCAATGACAGCCCAATAATGTACATGGTCACAATTTTTCATCGTCATCCATTGTCAGTTGTCCAGTCAAAGATAAAGCACAATATTTTGATACAATTTGGTCCCACCAAGTTATAACTATGGATTATTCAGTCCCAGGCCGCGAGTTTTAACGCGGCTATTTTGGCAGACAGTATATTTAGAGGTAGCTATAATAACTGATAGGAACAAGCTCCAGATTTTTTTGCCTGACATTTGGTGCGAAACTGCATTGTGATATCAGTTATTCCATAGTATATAGTTATATTGGTTACATCATACATACTAGTTGTAACCAATATATTACTATCATACTACCATAGTTACATTGGCTATGTTAGTTATATTAGTTATAACTAATATAACTGTCATACTACTGTTGTTATAATGGTTATATCAGACATACTGGTTACATTGGTTACATCATACAAGTTATAACCAATGTGCGTAACATATACAACTACCATAATAACCAATATAACTCAGTTATGATTGTCATACAGGTTTATTGGTTATACAGGGTGTTCGAAATTCCTGGGTAGATTTTTATAACTGATATCACCCAATAGAAGTTATTTTTGTGGCTTGTTGTGCTCCATTTTACTCCCAGGGGGTCGAGTTGCTATAGAATGGGCCATCTGGTTAGGGGCACAACAAGCTACAAATAATAACTAATATAAAAACGAGCCACGAATTTCGAACACCCTGTGTATCCATCATACTGGCTATCTTAATCTATAAATGAGGAGAGTTTGTTTGTTTGTCCCTTATAGAAATCCAGGGGAGAGCCCCTACACCGCCTTAAATTAGCATATCGGGGGTTACATTTTTCAAGGAATTTAATGCCGCATGTTTCAGCTTCCGAAAACGAACCTAACTCCCACAACACGCATATTCCCGAATCTTCTCACGCCTTAACAATTAACTTACATAAACATCAAATATAACAATAAGCTATATCGATTCACATTCCCATGGAAATGCCCTTATGCAATAATACCGCCTAGAAAATTAAAGCATTGCCGTAAATTCAACGCATCCACCAATTACGC
>KZ538944.1:608-39217 GCA_000934665.2 Catajapyx aquilonaris | reverse complement strand
TTTATACGCGCCGGAGCTCCCTTGTATAATGATTCCTACCTAGAGGTAACTTCAATGCTGTCATGGTCCACGAGCATGCTTTTTTCCCTCCGATAGTAATGATGACAAACACCGGTCGACCCAGCGCCCTATGAACTTTCACATTCTTGTGGGCGGTGCATTGTTCCAATATTCGGACAGCCTATCATCGTGTATCGACACAAACGTCGACTCATTTTACGCTCGTTTCGTCGCGCGAAAAAAAACGTTGAGCGATTCGCCCAGCGTTAGCGATTCGCCCAGCGTTTTTTCCATATGGGCTATGCGGATTGGGGGGTGGTTGGGCGGCTCTGGCCAGAATGGAAGGTCGGAGAATATGAACTGCGGCCCTTCCCTCCGGCATATGAGAACTCGGTGCGCTATGCGAATTTGATTAGGTGAGCCTCAAAACTAATAAATATACATTATGCGTGGCAGCCCGAAGCTCGAACGGGGAGAATTAATGGGGTTGGGGAGGAAGGGAGGAAGGGACCCCAGCGTTGGTGGGGAGGATGAGAGGGAATGGGGAGGCGGTGCGGCGTCGGAGTCGACGTAGATGCCTCCTTGTCTCCCCCACCTCCTCCGCCTCGTCGCATGGGATAAAACCGGGTAAGACCAAAAGTAAGGTGGGGTTGTTTTCAGGTCGCGGTTCTTAACGCCCTTTGACTTAATCCGGAGAAAGCTTTCACATTCTTGCCCGGCTTTTGTTCCTAGCGACAAACTGTCCACCGCAATTAACACCCTTCAGTACTGACAGTGAGCCTCGGTACCTACAGTATACACTATTTCAGCACCATGGCCTGCATCAAAACTAGGTTAATTAATGGATTCTACCTGACTTTTCGTCCCCCTGACTACGCCTGTTTTTCCCCCAATGCGTGAGCGGCAATTTTTTTGAAAAAACCCGACCCATGTTTAGAACCTGCACCTGCCAAAAAATAAGGTGGTGGAGTAAAAAGACCAGGATTTCCGTTCACCGCGGTGAATCCTCCTCGCACATAATGAAACCCAAGAATCGGTCAAAGGTTGTCTCCAAAAAACGGCGGTTCGTGAGCTAATGAGATAGACACGAAGAACCTTGACGGTGAATATTTCAGGCCCGATTTTTCTTTCGTAAGTCGGGCGTGGCGGATGTCCCTTAATTACGAGCGGACTATGGAATCGGAATCTTCATTCGGAGTGCTTTTTTTTCTTTTTAGCTTTTTTTACCCGCGTGCCAGTTAGTCCTCACGCGATCTGCGAGATGTACGAAATGGGTCTAATTAAGTTTCCGTTCCTGTTAAGAGTTGGGCATGCGATGAAGGAAAGGAAGGAGGGCTTGCTGACTGTCTGCCGCCATCAAGAGTGCCCGTTGCCGAAGAACCGCAGGTCGAGACGTTATACATAGTTTCCTTTTCAATTACCTCCCTGGTGCACGAAGTGAAAAAGGTAACGAACATTGGTTACAACGTAGTCCCACTGACAAAAAAAAAAGTTAGGACGACATGACCTATATACCCTCTGATTATACTCGTCATGCAAACGCTTGCAACATTTTAAACTTTGCATGCAATTTCCCATAAGTCCCACGTTTCCTGATGTACTTATGCGTATAATTAGGCTGTAATTAAGTGCTTAAATGCGCCCTTACGTACGTCACTCTGACCATTCCGTGGTAAAGTGGGCGTGCTCAAGTTCACGGTCAAATAGTACAAAAAAAGAGAGGTAGGCTACAGAATACGTAACGAGCAGAGATTGCGACAGTAATGCATAATTAAGAAGGGGGATGGCTAGACTCACCGGCTGCAGATAGCATGGCCGGATGCAGTAGAGGCGCCGCTGCCATGGCGCCGGGAAATCCCTGTAGACCGAGGCCGTAGAGCTGCTGCAGGAGGCTGAGGTCCTCCACGCTGGGCCCGGAAGCCGCAGCAGCCGCAACCGCCGCCGCCGCCGCAGCCGCAGCAGCCAGAGACTTGTTGTCCTTGCCGCTTCCGCCGCTGTCGGTGCCCTTTCCCGACGATGACAAAGGTCCCACCGCGTTGGTCAGGCCCAGCCCCGCCGCCGCCATCTGCAGCATCTGCAGCTGGGCCAGTTGCTGTTGGCCGGGGGTCAGGCCAGGGGTCAGGCCGGTGGCCGACACTGCTGCACCCCCGTTGACCGCCGCCGACAGGGCCTGCTGGGATGTCGGTTGGGACTGCTGCTGCATCTCGGAGCAGGAGGATGAGGAGGATGATGAGGAGGAGGTGGGAGGGGCTGGAGGGACAGGGAAGTTTGTGGTGGATGGGGACTCCGACTCTGTCTTGCCGCTCTCGATTCGCGCCTTCACGTTGTCGATGTGCCGCTTGGTGAAGATGTGGTCCTGGATGGAATACTTGTGCGAATATTTGAATCCGCACAGCCGGCAGTCGTCAGGAGCCTTTGGTGGTTCCGGCTCCTGACCGAACGCCTTCTGCATGGCCAGCTTGTTCTTCTTCTCCTTGGCCCTCGCGTTCTGAAACCACACCTGCACCACTCTCTTGGGCAGCCCTATCTCCCGCCCCAGCATCTCGCACTCGGCCATGGTGGGGGTCTTGTAGTCTCCGAAGAGGCTCTTCATCACCTTGACCTGGAGGCTGGACATTTGCGTGCGAAACCGCTTCCCGCCGCCGGAGCATGATGACGAGGAGGCGGAGGGCAGTGGCCGCTGGCCGCCTCCGTGGCTGTGACTGTGCGTGGAAGAGGCGGGGGAGGTGGGATTGCTCTCGTGAGAGGCACCTTCCTCGCAGTCCATGGGCGCCTCCGTCGTCTCCGAGAGGCTGTCGGAGCGCCCGTCGTCTCTTCCAGAGACTGAGCCCGACCCGGGGCCGCCCTCTTCCAGGGCGGTCTCGGAATGGCCGCCGTCGCTGCATGACTGGTGCGACGAGGAGACGGCGATGGCGGCGGCGGGGGCGGAGGAGGCAGTAGGGGCGGAGGCTGGTGGTGGCTTGCTGAGGTCCAGGGGCACGTCGCAAGAGTCTGGTGGCTCATGCTTGATGACCGCGGACAGCTTCATGCTGAGATCGGTGGGGCCGTTGCCATTGCCGTTGCTGTTGCTGACACTGGCGGAGGCGGAATGGCTAGAGGTGGAGGTCGAGGTGGAGGTGGTGGTGGTGGTGGCAGGGGTTGGGGTGTTGCTTTTGTGACTAGCGCCTTGCACCTCGTTGGTGTACCGGCGAAGGGATTCCTCGTAAAACTTTTTGAGGGAACTCTCCACGTCCGAGTGGGAGGGGAGGGGGGGAAAGAAGGGAGGCATCATACCCGAAGCACCAATGGATGTAGGAGTAGAAGTAGTAGTTGAACAATAACTAGTAGGAACTTTGGAATTATCACCCATTAGAAACGAGGGCTCTTGACTGGGCTCCTCGTCCGGGAGAGCATCAATGTTGATCTCTCCCTTTGTGTACTGCTCCGCGTGCTTTGTGGCCAGGTGGGACTCCAGGGCAGACTTGACCTTAAAGAGCGCGGGGCAGAAGGGGCAGCGCTTGTTGATGACCTGTGCATGGGCGCGGAACTGACCCTTTCTCTCCCGCGCCCGTGTGTTTTGGAACCAGACCTGAACCACGCGCTTCTTCAGTCCCACCTCGCGGGCAATGTTCTCCAGCATTTTCCTGCTGGGGTTGCTCTCGATCTGGTACTTCTGGTACAGGTAGTCCAGCTGCTCCGGGAGGATGGTAGTGCGCAGCCTCTTGTCCCGGGGCTGCTCCTCCTTGTCGTCGTCGCAATCTTCCATCCACTTTCTCTTCGGAGGACTGGGGATCCCTCCACTGCAGCTGCTGCCGCCGCAGTCCTGCAGAGGGGTCAGTGGGCGCGAACCACCGCCTCCTGCAGATCCCCCTCCTCCTCCTCCACTACCACCACATCCTCCCCCACTACTTCCTGGTCCTCCGCAGCTTCCGGACCCCGTTCCCAGCTGGCTCAGAGATGGTGGTAGCTGCTCCTGAGGCACCGGAGATGACGGGGCCGTGTGCTGCTGAGGTTGGGGCGGAGGAGACGCCTGGGATTGCTGAGGGTGCCCTTGCTGCTGCAGGATTCCAAAAGGACTGTCGGGAGGATACGACGGGAACAGGTTTGGGTTCATGATGTGCACCAGCTGGTGTTCCCTCCACAGGTCGAATCTGGGAAACACCAGATTACACTTGTCGCACTGGAAAGACCCTTCGTGGTGCGCCTTGCTGTCCGAGACACCAGTTGGTCCGGTGGACAAGAGGCCGGGCCCCGAGGCCGCGGAGGCCGCCGACTCAGTGATGGTGCTGGAATTGCTATCTTCGGAGGAGAGGGCGGCCGCTATCTGTGCTGCTGCTGCCTGCGCCTGGGCCGATCTCTTGGCGTCCTCCTCCTTGAAGCAGTGCGTCTTCTGGTGCCGGATGAGCTCGTAATACCTCTGGAACACCAGCAGGCATTTCTTGCACTGGTAGTTGAGGCCGGGGGTGCGCTGGAACCGACCGGCTCCTTCGTCTTGAGGATCCAACGGCGGCTGGTTTTCATACACTTTCCTCGCTTTCTGCCTGGCGTTCTGGAACCACACCACAATCACCCTTGGACTCAGGTTGAGAAGCTTGGAAAGGTACTCCAAATCGTCGTCTTTTGGATATGCATTATTCTCAAAGAACTCCTGGAGGACTTTGATCTGGTAGTCCGTGAAGCGAGTGCGATTGGCCCGTTTCCCCGAGCTCCCCGAACTGGAAATGGAAGGGCAGTTGATGCTGCTGGCGCTACTACAGGGTGAGTTGAGCACCAGACTGTCCGTCCGGTTCATGGTTGGGCTAGAGAAAGAAGAGGACAGAGGTAGCATATTCGAAGTAGGAACTTGATTAGGGCAAGTGAAGCCAGGTGTTTGCTTGGGTGGAAGCATGCTGTTGGGTTGCTGTTGCTGTTGCTGTTGCTGCTGTTGGGTTGTGTCGGAACTTAGTTGAGACGTGATGATTGACGTGAGAGTAAGGCTGCTGGGAGAGGAACTACGTGTTACAGGAACTGACGAGGACGCGCTGGCGGCGCTACTACTCACTGCTGGTAGAGCGGATGAGATGGTGGTCGCGGCCGGCACTTGTGACGAGGAACAAGAAGAAGGCTCGGGGGTATGTTTCTGGCATTGCTCTGATGATGTTTCCTGTAGCAGTTTATGTTCTCTGCTCACTGACACCACACCACCACCGCAACTAGCACTGCCCTTTCCCCCATCCTTGCTTGCTGCTGCCTTCGTGTCCTTCTGGTGGTGATGCTGTTGTTGTTGAAGTTGTTGTTGCTGCTGCTGCTGCTGCTGTTGGTGATGCTGCTGACTGTGGTGGTCGCCGCCGCTTCCGCGACCTTCCAGAGGCATTACTTTGGTTTCCCCCGTCTTCTCGTACTCCTCCAGGTTGAGAGTAGTTGAAGGAGGGTTGCTAAAGTTGTACGGGGAATCCTTATTCCTCTGGCGTTCCTTGAATAGCGTGTTTCGGAACCAGTGCTTGATGACTTTGGGCGGGAGACCACTCTGCTGCGCCATCTCGCTGATTTGCTCCTCCGAGGGCGAGTTGTTGATGTCAAAGTGCGCCCGGAGGATCTTGAGCTGCTCGTCAGTTATGCGAGTACGGGCTCTCTTCTGCTGGGCGGCCACAGTGGCCTGCTGCTGCTGGAGGAGCTGCTGCTGCTTGGCCAGCATGCTAGGGTCCAGCGAGGGCGGGAAAAGCGGCGATTGGGCTTGGGCCAGAGCCCCCAGGGGGTCAAAGGGTGGCGGCATCATCATAGGAACTAGGGGCGGCTGCAAGTTCATCGCAGCCAAAGCAGGCATATTAAGGCCGAGGGGCAAGCCCATGCCCAGCCCCGCCATACTCATCATCATTGGATTGAACTGCAGCTGCTGCAACTGCGACGCCGCCATGGCGCTCAGTGCCGCCTGCATCTCGTTCATCTGCTGAGCCAGAGACATGGACAGATTGGACATGTTTACGGACATTCCTCCCGCTCCTCCTGCACCGTTTCCGGAACCGCCGTTGCCAGGGGTGGTTCCTGGAATTGACTCGGTGCTGGAGGCAGGGGTGGAAGATGCTGTCGGAGTGCTTGGAGCGGTGGAAGCTCCCGTTGCCGCCCCTGGTGTCGCATTGCCTCCACCGGTGGACGCAGCAGCGGCGGCGGCGGCGGAAGTGGAGGAATCCGCACCTGCCGTGGACTTGCTGCAATCCTGCTTTGTCGCGTTCTCTTCTCCAGTGCTGCTGCCCTCTTTCTCGGGGGACGAGTTGCTGCTTCCGCAGCCGCCTCCGTTGGGGGATGCTCCGTTGGCCACAGACGAGGCAGGAACAGCGCCATTGGACGACTTCTTTTCATACTCCACCTTGAAGTCGTCCGCGTAGCGCTCTAGGAACTCCAAAGGAACAATCTCCCGGTGGATTTCTTCGCAGTGCGCTTTCAGCACCCAAACGCTCGAAAACTCTTTCCTGCAATGTTGGCACATGGACTTGGACATCTCCGGCAGGTGCTGTTGCTGATCCATCTCCTCCTCTGCCGCGGCCGCAGAAGTGCTGGCAACCAGCTCCCTGCTCAATCGATCCAACTCTTCTTCCCTATCTTTCCGGGCCCGGTTCTGATGGTATTCATTGAACTGCATCACAACCTCGAAGCCGTAGCTCTCAAGGAGGTGCTTGTAAATCTGCGAGGACTTCTTTCCGGGCATGGAAAATCTAGGAAGAGCCGCGTCTTCCTGCTGAGATGGCGTTGGGGACGACGGCGCTTTCACGTTTTGCAACGGGGATGATCGGTGTTGTTGCTGGTCGGCGGAGGTGGTGGTAGGCACGATTGGGGAGGACATGGAGGTGGCGGGAAGGGCCGAGAAGATATTGAGAGGGTTTTGGAATAGACAGTAGAGCTGCTGGTGCTGCATCAACTGCTCCTGGGACATGAATATGGCACTGCAGCGTGGACAGGAAAGGATTGTGGGGCTTGGGTTCTGCGAGGCAACTTGTGGAGGAACTATCGAGGAGGGGCTGGTTACTTGTCTCCCTTTGGCACCAGAACTGATGGCACCGCTGGCGTTGCTGCTGCTGTTGGGCAACGGCTGCGGTCCAGGACTCGGGGTCGGGGTCGAACTGCTTCCCGGGGTTGGAGGTTGGAGCTGTTGCTGTTGTTGCTGCTGCACCTGCTGCTGTTGTTGTTGTTGTTGTTGCTGCTGCTTCTGAGACAGAATGTCCTGAATTAACTTTTTATGCTGATCCTGAATTTTCTGTGTCTCAGGCTGCTCGATCAGAGGCTTGCTCAGGTCAATCTGGCCTGTCATGGCCAGTTCTTGCAACTTGGACGCTCTCGTCTGATGTAGTACCGAGCGCATGTGGATGTCCAAAGTTGAACCCTGGCTGTAGGCCACCTTGCAGATGTTACACTTGTACGGCTTCTTGTCGTCGTCCTCTGTTTTGACCAAGCTGTTGACCAGGCCACCTGGGGTCACGCTTCCGTTGGCTTGAGTGGCCAGATTTGGCGGAGCCAACTGAGGCGGGGTGGGGTTTTGCTGCTCTTGCATGGCCCTCTTGAGTTTGTGAAGATGGCTGACCGAATTGTAGTGAACGAGAAGTATGTTCTTCTGCGTGAAGGACTCCTTGCAAACATCACATTTGTAGGGCCGGTTTGGATCTAGGTACTTCTCCATAGGGTAACTCAACTTCTCCCCCTTCCTATGCAACAAAGTCTTATTGTGACTGGTTAAATAGCTCTGTCTCGTAAAAGCTACCTTGCAACGATGGCATTTGTACTTTCTATTAGGATCATTATAACTATCTTCTGCTATAGCTTGACTATTCAGGTAATCTTCTAGGAACTGTTGTTCTTTGTATGTTGAGTCGTTACTGTTCTCCCCGTCCCCCTCAGGGCCTTCCGCCGCCTGCAGCAGCAGCAAGTCGTCCCTGTCCCCATCTCGACCCTCTGCCTCTTCGCCCCCCGCCGCCGACACCTCCGACGGCTGCTCCTCCTCCTTGATGGCCGTGCCATCCTTCCTCAGCAGCTCATTGACAGCAGCCTGGTCCAGGACCTGGCCTCCCAAGCCGGCCAGAAGCAGCGGGTTGTTGGTCAGCAAGCTCTGCTTGTACTGTGCCACTTCCTCCTCGGACAGCTCGGGATGCGACGTCTCCACGTGCTTTTGAAGGGCCATCAGTGAACGGAAGCTCCGTCCGCATAGCCCACACTTGGTGGCGTCGCGTATCACATGGTACTGCGAATGTAGCTGCAGTTTGTCCATGGTCTTGAAGGCCAGGCTGCACTGGCTGCACCGGTACTTGTACACATGCTTTTCGGACACTGCTGCGGTGGCTGTCAGGCCCCCGCCTTTGGAATGGATCTCCCGGAAATGCATCTGCAGACTGGGTCCGCTCGGGAAGTACTGGTTGCAGCCCTTCTTCCAACACAAGTAGCCAGGACCTCCAGGAGTCTGCTTCACCTCCAAGTGTCCAGCCTCGCTTTGATGCTGGTACAGCTCGTCAATATTGCGGTAATTGTTGGAGCAGGTCTGGCAGCGGAGTTCGTCCAAGTCCGAATGCTCCTCAGAGTTGTTGTCCTCCTTGTCCTCCCCCTCGCTGCTTACCCTCTCCGCCCTCTTGTTCGACTGATCCGCTTTGGCACTATGCTGTTGTTGCTGCTGTTGCTGCTGTTGCGGCCTGGACACCGCATTGAGCCAGTGCGACTGGTCCACTAGCAGCAGCAACCTCTGCAGGCCCTCAGCATTGACGCTGTGCACCTGCATGACGTGCTTCTCCAGCTGCGCCTTGTCTTTGAAGCTGTCCTGGCAGAGAGGACACGGGATCTCCGGAGGTGCCTGCGAGTGCTGGGCAATGACGTGAGCCTGCATCCTCATTTCAGACATGCACGTGTAGTTGCAGTAGGGGCACATGAATGGTCCTCCACCGCCTTGCTCGCTGCTGCTCTCCCCGCCGCCGCCGTTTCCTTCCTTCTCCAGAGCGTGCTTCAGCATACTGTCCTTCTCCACCGCTTCCTTTTTCAACCGCACGGCCTCCTTCGAATCTGCAGAGAATCAAAACAACCAACCCCGATCTTGTAGGACATAACAACAATCAAGCCTTACCTGGCCAAATGGGTACTAAAATGCAACTAACACTTGGGCATACACGTCACCACTGTGTGACTCACTAAAAGTGACTATTCAAAAAAATACTTTTGGAGCAAACATTTTGCACACGGAGCCTCGGAAAGTGTGCAATTTGGCCAAGTGTTCGTTTCTATCCACATGTGTCTTGCTATACACGGTACATATGCAAATGCAACCATTTCGCATTAAATTGCGATAAAATTCTAAACACAATGAAAGTTGGGTGTATTCAGAAAGCAAGAATGCGAAGGGCGCAACACTCAAGGCCAGCACACATAATAATAAAAAAGTACATTCAATAATATTAGCCAACTCCTGAGTGGATAAGTGGTGATTCACAGTGGTGCCGAGCAAGCCGATAAAATACACCGTACCAGCACTGTTTCCCCAAAACATATTAGACCGCATTACCTATCGATCAAGCCCTGACCTAATCACGTCCATGGACTATCCACGTGACGCCACCTCATTAAATATCAACGAACATTTATCATTTTATTGTTTTTTACATCGTTTGTAAAGTCGGACCCAAAAAGGAGAGATAAATGCGTAATGGACTCTAAACGCAACTTAGAGCCCTGACCGTCCAATCTGGTCCGCTCAATATAGTTTCACAAACAATGAGGACAAACTCAGCTGCCAGTTAAATGGCAATGTTCCACGAATCAGCCATCATAGTTTCGGATGACAGCTAAATGGCGCTTTTAATTTTTTAACTTGGGATTCCTTTAACAGGATAAAACCATCGGGTCTCGTTTCCAGACAGAAATTAGGTCGTTCATGAAGAGTTTAGTCCGCACGAAATTGAGCCTAATAATTTATTAGCTGTTCGGCTCAAGGTTGGCCAACATTATTTCCTATCTTTGCCTGACAGCGGATTACAGTTCATAATCACAAGCAGCTGAAGGGGCATGCTCAAAGTCCTCCATTACGATGGAATATTTAATTCGCGCAGGACAAAACGACAGTCCCCACACAAAAAAGCTGACGTGGAACACTGGGTCGAAAATGGGTACAAAAGTGTCACAATTAATTGTGACATGTGGAACGGCACAAATAATCTATCAGCATTAAATATTAACAGTGCCTGAAGCTGGAAGCTCGTTAAAGTGAATAACTCACTCCATGTTGGTTAATAAATAACAAGGCGACTGTTGGGTAAAGAGACGTGATTATAGGTCCGTGCGTCTCTCTGGCCCATTCTTGGCCTGTAATATGCAAAGTCAATCCCTCTCCGCCCCCCCCCCCCCTNNNNCCCCCCCCCCCCTCTGGAACAGCGAATCAACTTAAACGCCGGCATCAAGCCAGTCGCAAGATTAAACCCCCCGATAGGCTCGCGGGTAGAATTACCAATGGCCGGACCACTGTCCAAACTGGGATTCGCTTACGCCAGCCCTGCGTGTACAAAATGCGCCAGCGTGTGCCTTATGCACCTGTCGAATTAAAAGTGTACTGGCATGGTAGCCCACCCAGTACGCAATCCCTTTTTTAAAAAACCTGGAGGGATACGTCACAAGTGCGAGGCAATAATATTATCTTGGTGGCACCTCAGCGTCCCCCCGCCGCGGGAGCCCACCCTTAATAAAGGCCTCGGGAAGCCCCGGTCATTAGTCCCCGCCAAATCTCGGTGTCATTACGGCCGGCCCAGCAGTTGCAAACACGCAAGTGCAACGAGAGAGAGGCTGCCCGGTTCGACTCACTTACAATGCAAAGCGCGCAAAAAAAACATAAGTGGAGAAAGACATGAAACAAGCTACCGTATTACTTGTGCTGACGGTGCCAACTCATCCTTCAAGTGCGTGTGCGTAGAATGACTAGACAATATTGAATAGAACATGACTAGGCTTGGTGGGGGTCAAAATATTTTGATTTATGCCCTGAGTTGCCTCAAATTCGACAAAGCCCCATCCAAAAGCGATCATCTGGCGGCGTATACACACCGGTCAACGCCTTACGCCTGCATGCTTTCACCATGCGGGACCGGTACTGATGGCGTTCGGGGCTGTGCGGGGCTGAGTATGTGCCTGAGAAAAGAGGAAGAGAAGAAGTTTGGAACCACCCTGTACACCAATCAACCCCTGTCCAAAAGATCGACCAGATCCGACATGAAAGATGGAATCAATCTGATGCCCAAATGCGATTCCTCAGAACTACCACTTCTTGGTAGGGGCATGAAAGAAAGAGCCATCCGCACAACTCGGTACAACATTTTGACCGCCTGCTTGACCCCTTCGTCTCATTTCGTACACGGGGGAGCTTCCGGGGAAAAAAGGTCCTTCAGGAAACGGCCACTTGTCGTCCGACACAAGCCGCTCGTTTCGACCCGATTCTAATAGATCCACCCGCCTTGCTCTTGGTTCAAAACCATTTTTATTCCCCCATCCCCTTCACACATGTTCCCATCGTCTTGTCTTTCAATAACCCTCGTATCTCGCCATCTTGCCTCGGTCGCATATCCGCCCACTGACTCCTACCCCAGCCTTATGGATACCCCCGTGCTCTTATCAGCTGCATGTACTCATCGTGACGTCACAATATAATTGCACATGCGCATTGCTGCCACCCGAAGCAAATGCCACGTCCTTCTTACACGAGGCTATCGTGCCGATAAATGAACACCATCGACTCACGACAATGATCTTGTTTCGGGCAGGGGGAAAGAAAGAAAAGAAGAGGGTGGGGGCGGGGCTGGAAATGTGGGGCGGGATGGTAGTGGCAGGAATAGTCCGCATCAATATTCAGGAAAATAAAAGGGTTTGGCAAGGTTTTCAATCTTCCATAGGTCTCTGCCAGATGTAATTCCGCGGGGCCATTTGCGTTCCTATCAAGGGAGGCATTTCCTAGTCGCCATGACAACTTGACTGTTAATAATGTCGCCAGGTTCGCCCCCTAGATATTTTACCTGCCAATAGTGGACACGACAATCGCAATTATTTTTTTTCTGCCAATAGTAGCCTGTGGTTATATATAAAAACTTGGGGGGGGAATAGGGTGCTGCGGAGAATTGAAAAACAAGCAAAGCTTGCAGCCTCCATTTTGGTGGCGTCGCCTCATTTTGAGAGGCAGTCCAACACAAAGGCCAAATTTAAAAATTTTTCCCCCTTTCCTTTTTCCAGCTCAGAGGAATCCAAGAAATGGGCCTGGGGTAAGTCCGTCACAGGCGAGTCTACAGGAATTGGATAGAGAGCTCATTGCAGGCAGCCTTTGCGACTCCGTGACCAAATAGTTATCTATTTCGTGACCAGAAATTCCTCCCACCGACGCCCCTATTTTTTTTTCTTCTAAGGTTTCTATCCCTTATTCCCTGCCGGTGCTGGCAAAAGCCATCTGGATTCAAACCTGGATTAATTCTAGGAAGCCTCTGACTATCGACGCCTACAGAAAAACTTGTCAGCTGCATTTCCTTCCCAGTCGACTATTTTGCATGCAACGACGCCAGAAAATCCGTCCTCCCCTTTTTTTTCTTGTTCTTTTTTCCGAGAGCCCATCAATGTCGCCTTCTCATAAAAATGCAACAAGGACAATGGAGCAATTTCCAGCTTGTCACCGACTCATATTTCCGTTCACTTCCAATCAACAAGATGGCGCCTTGAGTTCCACCCGTCAGTACTAAATTATTAACTGTCATTACAACGTGGCGACAATATTTGTGTAATGTCCAGCAAATAGTGTGCGATTGTCCGGCCATACTATTCCGGAAAACTAGTGCAAAAATATGTGCCATTTTTTACCAAAATCAATATTGCTAATAAAAATTGCACTGTAAGTAAGGGACGCTTTATTTGCATAATTTACTCGGCCTATCAGGATAGCAATGCACGTGAGAACCCACCGTTTGTGCATGAATAAGGTTTTTTTTTTTTTTACAAAAAGAAATTAAGTGCAAGCAGGTGCAGATCTATCTGGTTGGAAGTAAAAATGAACTTGCATTGTCGTGCGGAAGGGTGTAATTAATTACGCTAATTCTCCATGCACATGTAATTATTTGTGTAAATTCGTGCTTGTTTTTGTCGAATGTAGGGGGTTATGTTCATGAAGCAATGGAAATGTAGGCGACGCCCACCGTATGGTTGGCTTCCACCTGTTCTGCATAAAATCACACAGTTGCCTGCTCTCATATTTTTTTTAATTTTTTTATTTTTTTGCCAATCCTCAAACGCCATGTACTACTCCTTGAATGTCTGCAGGAAGTAAGCTGAAGCTATTATTCCGTAAGCCAAGTTTCATGGCTTATTCTGGATGGCCGTTAACCTTGTTTGCAGTAGCACCAAGGACGAGAGAGCCTTGCTGTGTACTTGAATTCTCATGCTCGACTTCAAGCCGATGCGTGAGTGGATGCAACATTTGCACTCTGTCAAAACCAGCCAACTATGAATATTTGTGCTACAATGTTTCAGAAACAGTCACTCGAATTCTAAAAGTCCTTCAGGGCAAGTCATATTTTACTATTAAATGAGAAATAAGCCTCTAGAATTCTGCCTAAGGTCCACTAAGTCAAAAGCGTGCGTTTCGTTGTCAGCAGGTGCGATGTACTGGAATAATGGCCAGTGTAAAACGTTCCATTTCAGGGTCTCTGTATTGTTAACAAAATAATTATTCAATCCTTCATGCAGCTGTTGTGTGTAAATGACTCAGCAACAAAATTACTGTCGGAGGGCTCAATAACCAATGAACCTACATGCACTGATTCGTATTGAACGTACTTAAATTTTTCCAATATGATTCACGGTATTACACAAAAGACAGCAAGTTTCCATGCATTGATATTAATATTTTAGACTAAGCGACTGCAATAATCTAAAATGGGGACGCAAATGTGCATTGTTTTGATGAATAAAAAGTGCACAGCCATGAAATGACGCAGTATAGATAATTCGCCTTTGCGCACATCGCATGTACAATCTCGTCATTTCCGTACATGTCAAGATAATAACAGCATTGAATCAGCCAACAAGCATGTAGTGAGTAGTTCTATTTTGTTCATGTACAATCTTTCCAAATCTCTCTGGAACGAACAGTATGGATTTACATGCTCTATGCCGCTGTTATGCAAGATACACAAACTGAAAAAATCTAAGTACCGGTACCTTGATTTTTTTTTTTTTAAACAAGAAAATGTCATTTTTCAAACTGGAGTGACTAATATATTTTATGTTAATTAAGAATTTAGCCAGGTAACTTCACAAGTATATACAGCCTATGCGCATTGACTGGTGCGTGGAATTACAAAATTGCGTGCCATCAGTCTGTCAGATTTCGATAAGGATTTTTGGGTCAGTTCGTCCGCCTAGTTTCAGATCCCTGCATTCCATAATTTTATCAAAAATAAACAATAAATGTAACACGTCAGCCACATGTAACTCTCCTGTCACCTTTTTTCACATTGCGCCCATTTGTCTGTCACATTTGCATGCATATTTTTGGCATTTCCCGAGCGCAACTATCCTAACCCCTAATTATTCAGATTCGCTTATATCCTTGATAAGGAAACGCCACGTATTCTCCCACCACTTCAAAACACGCAAAAATTGCGCAAAATCCGGCCAACCTGCCGTAAGCTTGATCGCGAAAAGGTGAAAATTTCTGAACAGTCCGGGGCATGTGGGCCTGGAGCGAGAAACCTCTTTTGTTGACATAGGCACGTGGTATTGACAGCAGCTGTTGCGGCGGCGTGAGCCGGAATGTGCTTTTACTCGGCCGGTACGGTGTATATAGTACGGAAGAAAAGGAGGGAACTGACCTGCAGAAGCGGTGGCATTGGCCTCGGCGGCGGCGGCTGCTGCTGCGGCTGCTGCGGCGTTGGCTGCGGCCTCTCCATCGGCTTGGTCAATGACGCAAAAGACGTCGGCGACGTCCGCCTGCGCTTCCTTGCCCTCAGCCCGCCTCTGCAGCTGGTGTAACTGCTCCATCTGCAGGTGCTTCATGGACCGCACGTGCTGCAGCAGCTGCAGCTTGGTCCGACACGAGAAGATGCACAGGACGCAGTGGTAGACTCGCGTCTCTTCTGGGATGGATGCCTCGTGCTTCTGCAGGTGCCGGAACAGCATGGTGGCTGCCTCGTGACGCTGGTGCGCCGAGTGCAGCTGCAGCTTGTGGGTGCTGTTGGTGTAGTAGTCGCAGGCGTTGCAGCGGACCTGCACCGGGTTGGAGATGTTGAGGTACTTGAGCTTCCACTCGTTGCGGCTGCCGCCTTCCTTGATGTGGTTCACGTGCTGCAGGCGCTGCAAGTGCTTGTCCGTCTTGCAGTGAAGCTGGAAGTTGGCCTTCAGGTTGGTCTTGTAGGTGCACAGCTTGCAGACGTAGTGCCCGGCCACCACCATCAGGATCTCCTGCTCTCGCAGTTTGGTACGGTCCTGGCTGAGATGGTGCGACAGCCCGTCCAGACCGTCGGTGGCGAAGGCGTTGCAGACGCAGCAGTGGAACAGTTGCGTCGGATTGGGATCTGGAGGCTCCGGTGGGGGCTCCATCGTCTCCGGGTTGAGTCCCAGGTCCACGTGGGGACCCAGCTCCGGTGGAATGTGAGGGGGCAGCTGACCTCCGGTCATCATCTGGATCAACAGGGCCTGGTTGTAGGCCATGTCTGCCAGGGCGGCCTCGGGATGCTGCGGAGGTTTGTCGCCTCCCATCCCCGCGACCCCGACCCCCAGCCCGGGATGAAACTGCAGCGAGTCAAAGTTGAGCTGGCTTTGCGCCTGCTGCAGCGCACTCAGGTGCTGCATGTGCTTGACGTTCTGCTGCAGCACCATCATGTTGTGCGTGTGCTTTTCGCTGGTCATGTGGATCCGCAGGTTGCGAGCCACGTTGGTCTCGTAATTGCACACGTCGCACCGGAAAGTGGGTTTGGGCTTGGGGTTGGGTTGGGACACCTGCACCACCGCCGCCGCTGCTGCTGCGGCCGCGGCGGCTGCGGCTGCGGATGGACTCAGGGAGCTGCCCATGGACAGGCCCTTGTGCGGCGAGGCGTGCTGTACGCTCTCGGAGGTGGGCACGCCGCCGTTCTGCAGCTCCTGCATGTTGTTCAGGTGCTTGTCCGACTGCATGTGGATACTCAGGTTGCCTTTGGTGGTGGTGGAGTAGTTGCACACCTCGCAGCGGTACGGCTTGTACCCGCAGGTGTACGTCTCGCCCCTGGCCAACCTGGGATGGGGCTGTCCAGCAATGCAGTAGATGCACGAGGTCTCGTTCTCGGGGTGCTTCTCCTTCATATGGATCTCCAGCGTCTCCTGGTACTTGTAGTGCCAGTTGCACTTGGGACACTTGAGGGTCTTGCACGAGTTGCGGGAATGCAACCCGGCCAGTCCGCCAAGGCGAGATGAGTTTAGGATCAGTTCGCACTTGGCGCATTCGACCCCGCTGGGACGCCCGTTCATGTGCTCCGGACACACCCCGATTGTCGTTCCGGTTAAAAAGTTGGGCGGCTGCTGTTGGTGCTGCTGCTGCTGTTGGTGCTGCTGGGACGCAAACATCGAGGGAGGGCTCCCAGTGGCCGCCACCGGGGATGGACTGGCGCTGGCCCCGGGGCTGACGCTGCTCCTCCCGCATGGTGTTTTCCAGCTGAGGTCCACTACGCTGCTGGCTCCGGGGCTGCACGAGCTGTTCTTCCCGGAAGGAGAGGCAGCTTCTACACCCCTTCCTCCGTGGTGTGGGTTTTGTTGGTGGTGGTGGTGGGTATTGTGGTGGTAGTGAGAAGCAAGTAGGTGGGGATGGTGCGACTGGTGCAGTTGGTGGTGCTGTTGGAGGTTGTGGTGCTGGAGGTTGGTGCCCCCGCCACTACTACTACCACCCAAGGGGAGTCCCATGGACGAGGTGGAGGAAGGGGAGGTTCTGCTATTGTTGTTGGCTCCAACATGGTGGTGGCTTCGAGCTCCCTCCGTTGAGCTGATGTTGTCCACACCAGCAACGCCGCACATTCCTCCGTCGCCGCCACTGCTACCACCACCGCCGCCGCCATCTTCGTCCGGAACAGATTCTTCGGCCCCGAAGGATCCGAAGTGATGGTGCGAGTCTTGAGCGAGCAGCCCCAAGGAGCTGCTGGAGAGGACCCGTAGTTGGTCCTTAGGAACAGACTGAGCAGTCGTAGCGACTCCGGAGACGGAGGCCACCGAGGAGGTCGGCGTTGACCCCTTGGCCGATGGGCCGAACAGCGAGGGCTGCCCCGTGCAGCTCATCGCCGCCTTCCCCGAGGTCACTACGGGCGATATGGGTTCGAGAAAAGACACTAGCGGCTCCTTGTCCTTGCCCACGCACTGAATGATGGCCGACGTGTTCTTCTGGCTGAGGATGTCTTTCTCTTCCTCGGTGAGAACTAGGTTGTGATCGCCCATGGCGTGGGCCACAAAAGACTTTGCATAACCAAAGGACAGTTTACATATAAAGCACATGAGAATCGGCTTGATTGGAACCGAGGAATAATCTACCATGGGAACTTTGGACTTGTCGTTCGAATCACTCGCTTTGCCGTTGGCGTTCGAGTTCTTGCCGTCCTCTCTGCCATCACTATCACCAGATTTATCACGAACGGTGTAGACCCTGTAACTGTGCATAATGGGAACTTCAGGAACTATTTTCTTGTCTTGCAGCATGTTCGCGTAGGCCTGGCCATAGAGGGCACTGTAAAGGGAGGGGTTCCGGGAGACGTAGAAGGCGTTGGCGATCTGGGGAATCACCTGCAGCTGCGACAAACTCACTCCCCGACCGTCAACAATGCAGCCCTCCAGTTGGGGCAGGTCCAGGCTCGCTTCCTCGTCACTCAGCTCACTGTCTTCTATGATGTACGCCGAGCCGTCCGGATTGTACAGGATCTTGCCGTCGAACTTTTCCACGTCGCTCGTCGACTCCGACCCGCCTCCATCCGCCTTCGGACTCCCCGTCGTCGTCGTCCTCTCGTTCTCCGTCAGCACCGCCCTCATCACGCTGTTGCCGCTGCCATTGTTGCTGGCCCCACAGGAACTCTTCATACCACTCGCAGCACCGTTGTTGTTTGGGCTCTTGACCAGCTGATGCTGACTGCTCTTCACGGGACTGCTGCCGCTGCTGCTGCTGTTGGACATGTTCATCCTCAAGATGGCTTTGGCGGGCGTCTCCGCCTCGGGGCCACTGCCCAGGGGCGAGGAATCCACCAGCTCGGTGGTCTCGGGGCTCATCTTGAGGAGAGAAGAGTCCGGTTGGGTAGGTGAAGAGGCAACAAAGGAAGTGGTGGTGGTGGTGGTTGTTGCTGCTGCGACGGAGGGAGAGGTGGTAGTGGCGGTGGTGGTAGGCGAGGGAATTGTGGTAAGAATTCTGGTGGACTCCGGGGCTCCGAGGCTGCTGCTGCTGCTTCTACTGCTTCCGCTGCTGCTGCTACTTCTGCTTCTTCTCCTCCTCCTTCTTCTCCTTTCTCGACTGCTGGCGACGCTGCTGTCGCTGCAACCGCCGCCGCCGATGCCTCCGCCTTCTATTGCGGTTGCAACCGGCGGGGACGCCTGCTGGTCCTGCTGCTTCTGCTGCTGCTGGTCGCCGGCGGGGGTGGACATGGCGACGGACACGTCCATGACCTCGCCTCACCAGCCCTCACATGCTGCCTGCGCCGCCGGAGCCTTTCTGCAAAGTGGACGGGGAGAGAGAACACAACAAACGGTTAATTGTCGCCAATCAGAATTATGACAACGAACAATGAATACTCTCGGAAATATAACTGCCTCCCCCTATGACGCAACTTTTTAATCACAATAGAAAGAAAAGATGTTCCTTCTGGACGCAACAAATCCCCGTAAAACTACCATTACGAGCAATAGCCTATTATGAAGACCGGCACGTTCTTCATTTCAAAAGCAATGAGCGTGTCAAAAACTTTTTTCACTCCTCGCCAGGGCAGATAAGTTCTGGAGTAATGAATAGCCCTATCGCACTCTAAGCACCACACGACTTGTCGTAAAAAGGTGAAGACAAAGCCACGTACCTGCAATTACTCCCCAACATTGGATACGCGGGGGAAAAGAAAAACGTGGCCGAGCTTCGAGGGGGAGAGAAATATTCCTAGCCGACCCGATAAGCTAATTCAAAATATCCCAAGAATTATTATGGCCATGTGGAAAGGCACTTCCAATGTGGCTGTATAGATTGCTGATTTATCGCCTATGCCCAACCGACGTCTCAGCTAGAGAACAATCTCAAGCAATTAATGTACTTACGCCAACGGACCAGTAATAACTAAAATATTACGCAGATGTCTCCAAATCGGGTCAAATAAAGCAGTGTAGTACCATCAAATATGGTTCCTTAAAAAAAAAACGAGCGTTTGGAAGAGATGGCATGCGATCGCCTTTTGCTGTTGGCCGGAACCAGATGGCGGACTCTATCAATCACGATAACTATGCTGACACCGCTGTATACGTTTGTGGAGGAGGAGGGTTGGAAGCCCCGCAACATGGCCCCGGACTCATGAAAATAAAAATGGACCCGGGCTAGTAGGAGAGGGGGGAGTTACGATTTCGGTTTCCCCCCATCTAGAGAACGCATTTCATGCAAAAACACAGGCTGTTGCTCTACTATATGACACTCCTGGCCAAAAGCCAGCACTATTTTGGCACGTATCGACAAAGGGAAGATAATGGTGGGATAAAAAGTGGTGCAACAATGCGCATAATTATAGCCGAAGCAGAGCAGGTGAGTTGGGTTCGAAAGCAGCTTATTTCCTTCCTATACTTTTATTTCCCACCGTCATTTTCTGGCGGCCGCCTTACTAGGAGGCCAAATCACAGGCGGCTCCAAGGCTGCAATTAGAGCAAGGTGAAGCGTGCGGATAGGCTCCTTCATTCCACAACCAATGACGAATGGTTTTCTTTCTCTCGAACGTCTCCACGCACAAATATCACGCACGCCCATCGATCTCGCCAACGTCCATTCGGGTCTTAATTCCTACCTGACCGCCAATCCACGCCATATACGCAACTAATTGCCCCCCTCCAAATGGTCATTCCAAGCACTTTTCTAGGAGGGCAAATGGGACAAAAGTTCTAGCATTTTCTGGAAAAGCGCAGGAAAAATTATTATGCACATAGGTATTCGACAAAATCGAATATTTTCATTGTCGAGACTTGGAAGGATATATACTGTAGATGGCAATATTTTCCTATGTACAGAACATTTCTCTTCAAAGCACGTATGACTGATAAGTCCAGAACAAGTTATTCACTTCGGTAACAATATGCTAATCAATAATAAGAATCAACCACTTATTCGGGGTTGTCGTTCCCGAGACTCATGCAGTAAACAACAGGAATAATTTTCTATCCGTAGAAGCGATGGTAATAAACGCAATATGTGCAAATGTTTCCTGAGAAATCACAAGAATTTCCACATATATTCCAAATATTCTGATTTTTTTCTGTTTTTAATATGATAAAAATTCGAGTGCGATCACTCATTAGAGATCACCATTTTTAATGTAAAATGCAGATTTTACACTTTTAAGTGGAAAAGGCATCGTTTTCCCGCACTTCGCACCAGAAAATGCTCAACTTTTTCCCCACAGCTCCAGGGTAAATTGACTGCGAGTGCAGAAAAGGGAAATGATTCGCAGTGTATATATCCCGCGGACCTGATGAGTAATACCGTAATGAGAGTCAAGTGACGTTTTCTCAATCTGGATGGGCTCCAATCCTCCCCAAGCCCGTCCTTTTGATCCTCCCAGGGAGAAACGACTATTAATCGATAAATTAGTCTCAAATGGAAATAATCACGGGGCCGCCAAAACAAGAGAGGGGAATAGAAGCACCCAATGAATAAGGGGGAGGAATACTCCTTTCAACTTTTTTTTTTCCACGGGTATTGTGTATGGCTTGGAAGGGTCCTCTGATAAGCAGCTTTGAAAGATCTTTGCACGTTCGAAATAAATCCGTGAGTCATTAACGAAGCCAGCTCATTTGGCAAGAGTGCATCCTTACGTAACTCACACTTTCCAATAAAAGTTCCCAGCATTCCTACCGCTTACGTAACCAGCACTGGTTATAACCATCTAAAAATAAACAGAATAACCCATATTTTACTGGGACTTTTTGAAGACAAACATCTGTACGAAGACAAACGTATAATGAGTGGCGCCAATGTGGGCAACCAGCAGAAATGACGTTTCAGGACTAATATTCGGATCAATAGATAAGCCACACATGCATTTGAAGGAAGGGCGAATCAATAGCTAAGAGATAGTTTCCCAGTTGTGTTTGGTGGGGTCGACCGCGTATATGTGCCCCCATCTCGATTACAGACCCTCTTTAAGGAAATGGCCGATTCCATACAATATCTAGATGGCCTTCGGTAGGGAAGAATAGAGGGGGGCTATGTGGCAAATCACTCTTGATAGTCCTAATCCCCGCCATGTTCGCCAAGCTCCCCAACCTCAGACCGCAACCTTATCGATTCCTCCATGCAAATTACAAGCCCATGTATTAGAAATTCAATGGCAAAGCCCTCATCTGTACGAAGGGAGAGAAAAAAAAATACGTAGGGCGAAAAATGGGGAACGACACAAGAGATGAAGAGGGGGAAAAAAATTGCCGGCCTATACACCAGTATGCAAATGTGGCTGCATGCAGGGTGGGTTGTCCAATTTACTCGGGGCGACGCTCGCCCAAGGAACCAAGAACAAGTCCCCCCATCACTTTTCCCCACAAAGTTAATCAGCGGCTAAGTTCCGCTCCGTCTTCCCATATAATTACCCGACGAGACAAGAAAGTAATGCAATTGCAGGAAGGAAATTGTGTCCCATCATCTTGGCAGGATTTCTCACAAACTCACCCTTGTCATTTTTCTCGCTTCCTATTCTAGGCCCCCTCATTTCCCCATCCCTCCATGCTTTTCCCCCCCTGAAATAGGTCTAACCCATTATTATGTTTACAAGCACTTTCAACTTCTTTTTGCCCTCCCAACAACCTTGTTCTCCACCAGACTATAGCTTCCAACAACCACCATTTTTTGGGAGAAAAAAAAAACTTTTTCTTCAAAATATTATGGCAGTATGTATTTACAGTATCATATTGACATCTTGTACATACAGTACTGTATCGATATTTTTGTACATACAGTACCGTATCGACATTTTCTCACAAAATCTCAGCCTAATTAGACGTGGGTTTGTGGGTGCTGAGCTCACCATCGCCATACCCAGAAGCAAGCACAATGCCTCCAAACGATGACAAAACATAATAAAAGGGCGCCATAAAAAGGGCCATTCAAACTGCTCCACTACAAGCCAAATTCCCACTTCCCACTATTTTTTGAAGGAGGTGGTAGGGACTAGGGGAGGGAGAGGTAATCTTGCTTGGCGGAGATGCTGCTCACAAGCTGCCGGATAAGGCGCCGCCTCCACGACAGGTAGATGACTTTCCCACTAACCCGGACTTAGAGCCGCAGATCCGGCCCTTTCCTCCATTTTTTTCCCTCTTTCTTTTTTTTCCCCCCACCGTAGTTCACCCAACCCACCCCCACTTCGCAGTCACCACTCCGGAAGAATGATGGCGGTCCAGTTTGTTTGCCCTCACAGCCAAACAAGCAGGACATAAACCTCCCCCAACTTGGCTGCGTGATTTAATGATCATTATTTCACCGCAAATGTGCCCTACCTCCTCCCCCCACTTTTTTTTGTCACTTAATACGCTTTTGGCTATATGGCTGGGGGGTAGCTAACTACAGCAGATGACGCAAGCTTATCGCAGTTTGCACAGAAATGATCAAGAATATTGGACGTGTCCTGCTGCTGTTAGTGCCGATTCCAGAAGGTACGGCTAATCTTATCAACACAATGTCAGACACTGTCGAATCATAAATTAGCTCAAATTGTTCTAATTGACATATATGCACTAATACAATAATAGTTGTTATAACTATTATAATAGTCACAGTTATTGGTATACTCATAGGTTCATATAGGAGCGTCGTTTGTCTTTAGCTTTTGGTCGTTGCTGGGTCAATGCGGTCCTAAATCCAAAGACAACAACGCCAGTGTAAACCCCATGTCACTATTGATCTCGAAAGGTTACATGCCTGTTTTCCCTGCCATAAAAGCCGGAAAACGTGCAGTTCTACAACAGGCAGCATAACTACAGACCGAATTCGACCGTACCGCCACAAACGGTCATTGATTTCTACCGTCAAAAAAAAACCTCTTCACATGTTATGTAAACCCCCGTCCTTTCATGTTCGTAGTTTGTTGACATCTTTGCCTGCACTTGAAGTACGGTTTGCTAACACAGCAGAACACTTTGCATAACCAACCAGAGTTTTTCCGTCCAAGAGCCGGATCTGCTATCGTCATCCCAAAGACGAGGTGGTGAAGTGGGCAAACAGCTGTAACCGCAATTCAGTTCTATCTGCAAAGTGATTAGGACGGCGTGGGCCGAGTTCTCTCCCGGGGCTAAAGGTGGTGGTGGTCTGCCCCTCCCGTTCTATAAGCATGAGGCTGCATTCACACCAACACTCGGTTAATTGGGACCGCTTTATGGCACTAACATGCACGGCCTGTCTGCCCCGTCTGATTAGAAAGTTTTCTGCATCGTCGTGAGACAGGTACAAGCCTCACACGTTGCACCATCCATCGCCATTCTGATCATTTCTGCACGCTAACAAGAAGCGTGACACCGGAGGACAACCATAGCCCCCTTCCATCAATCTGTTTGATTCCACCCAGCAAATTTACACCTGTTTATATAGCAGAAACGTACGGACTTTCTTGGCAAACTCCCACAAACTTTGACGGTCAAGTTTGCCAAAATGTTGGCGAGGCCGGTAGCCTGTCCCGCACTATTTCCCCAGTATGGCAACACTGTAGGGTACAAACCAAAAAAAAAACGTGCATCTTGTTCCCCTCTTGCGGCCCCACCACTGGGAAACGACTCTTGTGCACATAAATCTCTCCCGCACCCGCTTGCTTTCAAAATCCAGCCTTGGCTAAGAGGGAATGATTCACCCCTCCCGGCACCCATCACGTCATTAGCGCGCATTAACTGTACCAAACTTGGTCTCAGATAGCGTCCAAATCAAGGACCCATCACTTTATCTAGTCTTTTAGAGAGTGTACCACCACCTGTACAGGGCTAGGTACACATTAGGTCTATATGGAAACTTAATTAGCGCCTGATGTTACCAGCCCACATAGGATCGATCGCGATTGTTGATCAGTATCGTCCGACTTGATTATTGCAAGGGTATCGCGTGTTTCGCACAGCAGGTCTGCATTTACGATAAGCCACCCGGCCGCTCTCGAGATAAAACCGGCATAAAAATTAACAAAATATTTACTCCGCATTGATTTGCACACACACAAATTTGCATACCGTACCTTCCCTAAAAACTTGCCACATTCGTATTACAACAATATCGGTGTTACGCGCCACATTTTATTCACAAATGTGCGTACCAAGTTTTGAGGGTTGGAAACAGGCATATCGTTCCAATCGAATATTCCTGGCTGTTTCTTCCCCTCCCCTAGACTCCATCGAGCCGACGCCTTTCTTCTATCCCTAATGAAATATACGGGAAGTACCGCACAAGGAGGTTGGGGGAAAAAAAAGTCGAGCGAAATTTTGGGGGGTTCTAATATGGACCCTCCCTTACCACAACCTCCCCACATCTTCCCCTAGATGAAGCTGAGAAGCTAGAACTTCTCTCTTCTTTTTTTTTCCACCAGCCGTGTAGCTCTTGACTTCATTTTGGCCGCGTCAGGGCTTCATGCATATTTGATGGCTTGCTTTAGTAATATTTCCACCCCCCCTCTCTTTCCTTCCTACTCTACTTCCTGTCCTCACAAAGTACGCGCCAGACATCAGGGTGCAAGAGGAATCGTTGCCATGAACCTGCTTGGGGAGAACACTTGTACACATGCAGACCCTAAGGAGTGTGTGCCAAACCGTACTCTTGTCATGCAAATTGTTGGGAAGGTACCCGCCTCTTTAAAAAAAATTGTCGGCACGTGGACAACCCCTTTCCTTACCATCCCTGACCCTTCTTTGAATAATGTGCGGATCCCATTCGAGGGAAAAGGACTTGCAAAGTGTGGTGACCCCTTCTTTGAATAAGGTCTCGTGCCCTATTGTCGCCTGTAAAACCTGTTCAATCCGACAACTTGGTTAGGTCAGGTTCTGCCACCTGCTAATTTTAATATTAAAAAATTTGTATACAATTTGCCCCATATGTTTAGGTTAGGTCAGATTCTCTCCCCTGGCAGCCCCTAGAGGGCTTTCCTCCCCACCGCCATCTATCGGCCTGATTCCCCCCGTACATAGTGTTAGGCCTGGAGTTTGAGGTGACGTGGGGAGCGAACCTCTTGAGCCCCAAACTCCCATCCCCTCCTTCCCCCACCGACGTCTAACGCGCACGGTTTTCAAGAATTCAATTATGCGGCCGGAAGGTTCGCCTTCTCCGGTAAATAATGCAACTCAATTACGGCCACTGACAAGTACATGGCGAGTTTCTCTGCTGCCACCGGAGGTATGTTGGGGAAGCCTTCAGGTTGAGGTGTGGGGGACTTGGATAGGTTCTAAACTTTTGATTTGGACTCAAGCAGGCGGAGAACGAGCTCTGGAATGGCCCGCGAATAAATTAGACTTACCCAGCCAGGGTCTATCGCAGCAGTGCCTGCCAGCAAAATCACTAATGACAAATTTTTATACCGACACCATCCCGTGACGGAGTACACACACATGATTGTCCTAATCCTATTACCAGCCGGTCACTTATTCTTTCTAGTTAATGAGTTTGAACTATGATAATCCGGGCATGATGTAAGCGCTCCTCATCTATCCCGCCTACCCGCTAATAGGCTTATGTTCCGACTACTGTTTGCGGCTAAAAAAACATACGCATGCATAATACCTCCAATCCACACCGTTGTGTGCAAAAACCACACCGGTATACACTCGCACAATGTAGTCCTATTCGAAATTTAAAATAAAAAATAAAAATTCGCATCGTTTAAAATGCAATTATGAACCAGGTAGCCAGCTGTTAGATGTAACCCCCTGGTATTCCCCCCCCCCCCCCCACCACCACCACAACTTCAGCTACTGTACATCCGTTGAGTGACAGCATAGCGGTTAATAGGTGATCAGGCAGGAAACAAGTAGCGTAAATGAAGAATAGAGTCTTAGCGGGGCACACCGTAAGGATACAACGTCACACGGCAGCTGTTAGGAGACAGCGTGGAGTAGAGTCAATTTGCGCAACTTCCCAACAGCCCTCCCTTCGACCCGACTGAAGCACCGGAAGAAAAGAGGGGGTTGGACAGGGCTATCGGCGTCACAGCCATCAATGATGATCGAATTAGCCCACTAGCAACCAGGGAGGAAAATCACTCCTCAATGAAGCCCTATTTAGCTCCGAAACGACGGTAACAACCATTACTTGAGTCCATTGCACTCTAATCAAAAGGCGGTTCTCATCTTCTAGAACGCGGTATGGCAACACTGCCCGCAACCATTTGGACACGGAGCAATCTATAGAGACGACCATGGAAGAAGAAGAAGAAAAAAAATAATCTGTAAATACGCCGATAAATCTTGGATGACATCTTGCTGTACCGACACACTCCGTGAGGTCGGGGCTTGTATTACACGTACCGGCGATGCCAATTAGCTATCGAGCGGTATGGCTGCAGAAAAAGGCTGCCTCGCATATCGTCGCACATATCTTGAGCAGGCCATCCTCGATAAAGGCTGGAAGCGGGCCAAAGGACTCCTCCCTCGCACAAGTCGCACAATTACGTGCAGACTATTTTTACAAGAAGCATCGATAAGCGGCTACGGGCACTGGGACACTCCTCAACCTCTCTTTTAACCACGCACATACACCCCTGGCTACACACGCACGCATGTTCTCAGGCTATGTGTGTTCCAGTTCCGACGGCCAATGATTGCACTCCAGGTGCCAAACTGTGCATGGAAGTCGTCAAAGGGCGGTGTGAATGTGGCAACGTTGGAAATACGACCACGCCCATTTCTCTACTGGTCATGCGCGGGCAGCACCAATCGGCTCTCTGGCTTCTTACCCCGGTGCGGTGGTGGTTAGAACGGACACCAGATATTTCCCATCGGAGTCGAGTTCCGTTGATGCAGAGTGGTCAGACAAGTAGTCAGGCAGTTCTGAAAGCAAGTCGTCATTGGACATGATCCTTGACGAAGCCATTAGGCAACCCATGAAAGCCATGAGCATCATCTGGCTGCCAGTTCCGCACACGATTGGTCACGACCACAAGGCTCAGGGGTCAGCTGCATCAACTCCAATTAATGTCCCATCAGCCTGGGAACAATCAATTGTTTCAAATCTCTGTTATCAAATGTGTGTGTAAGAGACGAGGTGATGGTGGCAGCTAAGGGGGAGGGAGGGAGGACATTACAAAGGCGACCGGAAACGGCTCATTGGATCGGATTTAAGCGGCGGCGACGACCTAACGAGCACCACTAACAATGCGCCGATTGCCACGCTCATTGTTGCTGCATGGACTTGATCATTCTCACTTAGCCTAATGCGCAATTGAGTCTGTCAAAAGGATCTAACTACTGGTGCCAACATCACCTGTGACTGCGTCTCATTCCTCCTCCTTATTCGCCGGGCTGCCAACATGCACTCAACACCAATCATCCTTGATTACCGCGATACACTATACAACCTCTGGCGTCATTAACTACCCTCATCTTATGTACTGTCGCCATCATTGCCCATTTCAAACCCTCAATGCATCAGATTTCCCATCAAGGGTGTACTGCCCTGCTCTTGGCTATAAGGTGGATAGGTGAGTATGCAGGTAGGGTCTCTCCTCTGATGTGGGAGGCCGGTTCTTGGCAGGAGGCCTAACCAGGACGTGCTAATAGAATGAGCCAACACTTGCTCCTATTAGTCTGGCGGCCGCCCACACTCGCTCAACACTTCTCCGGTTTGCTTCTAGGCGAAGATGCTGCACCTCTCTTTGCGGTGCTTTACTGCTTCTTTGCATGTTGGCGAGAAAATCCCCATGTTGCATCCTCGGCTTTTCTCATTTCAGTTTGTTTTGGTTGGGCTAATGTCGTAGCAAGCGAGCAGACATTTCTGCAAATTCGGTGATTCACCCAATCCCTGCCGGTTATGTCCAGTCGGCCTTGGTCATTCGGTGTTTATTATTCTCAAACGTTGCGGTACATGACGTTTATAATAACTCACAATTGGCGGTGTCACGAGGATAGTGTTAGCTCAATTATTCCTAAATTTCCATATTAGTGATAGGTGTTAGTCGCCATATCTGAAGATGAGTTTTGGGCCTAAGAAAGTTTGCATGCGAGCAGTAGCCAAAAGCTGAGCAGAGAAACTGTTGGGAGAAGAGGGATGTTGGCAGGCAGGCAGGGTGACTACACGATAAACACTCACGANGATAAACACCCACGATAAGGCCTGAGGGGGGGGGGGGGAGCTTTATAGCCGCCCCTACATCTAGGCCCACACCACCAACCACCCATTCCTCTATTATCGGTCCTACTCTCCGCTCGTTAATATCCAAAAATATTGCAGTGTATCGGGTTACACATACACAAAATGTAGTTTGATGCGTGAGTATTTGGCAGTAGCACACTTCTTAAAACATGCCCCCCCACACTGTGTATTCGATAAAATAGTACGTTGGTTTATCAAAAGTGCCTTATATTAAGGGCATGCAATCATGCGCTGGGGGTTTCCTACCCGGCACTTTAACGGCATTAGCGCATGAGGCTATGTTCATTCCACTTGATGTGGACATTCCATTTCTGAGCCGATGTAATGGTACTTCCACGTCAGAGGTGCGTCAATAGATCAAATTATCAAATTTTCTATTCAGTAATTTTTTCCAGAGATAACGTGTCACGTCTTAGAAGTGACACATGTCCGTTAAGTTGTGCGTAAAACACTGTACATTGTCCCGGAGTAGTTTACTGATACAACAAACAATGATTCTTAATCTACATACTAGTTCCAACCGTCTAATGTGCAAACATTTTTCGAATCCATTCAAACAAACAAAAACCATTAAATGTACTATAGTAGCCTACACCGAGATAATCATATATGGGTTTACAAACCAAGTCAACTAAAGTTACTGTAGCAGTATTGAATTTGAAAATTCAATTCAATCAATATTATTCCAATAGCGGCATGCCATTATTGTTGTCATTGAATCTCAGTACTGCTAGATATACTAATGGTACCAGTCGAGTAAAAAGTGACATTTGCCTGCCATCAGTTGCAGTGTTTCTAAAAATGCGAGCAGTGTATCACAAGAATGTAGAGAAATTTAAAGTTATAGTTTTATATATTTCTATATACTTATGCAGACATACGCTACTTCCTCGCAGCATCAATACTAGAACTTCAATATGAAACGATACATTTTCAATCTGCGAAGCCCTTGGCAAAGCCCTCATGCTCGGCAATAAAATTACAAATGTCCATAACTTTACTCCGATCACGTCCGCCGTTTACGGCTATAATTAGCATACATTTAAACTTAACATTATTGAGCAAAAAAACAAAATATAAAACGAACCAGTGTCAGTATATGCAACTGTTGCAATACATTCCTTTCATGCACTCATAGATAACTCTCAGGTAAATGAACCTGGAACATATTCCGATGTTTCACGACTTGCAAATGCATCAATATATGCACAAAAAGTATCGCAAGTGAAGATGCATTATTGATGTGCAATCCTGATTTTCTGCATTGACAAGACGTCTCGATAACCCCAGAAACATTTGCACAGTATTTACTCCCCAAACTTTGCACATTGCAGTAACCAAGCACCATACATAAAAATTCATATGCAGTATCTACACTTGTCGTCATAGATCCAAAACTATTCCCACATATACAGTAAAGGCCCGAGAAAAGAAAATGGCAACCAAGGTAAAACAAAGCGTGTGGAAATGCGTTATCAGGGTAGTGTAATTGAAGGCAGCACTACCATTTCCACTATCGCGTGTTTTGAGTTGGAAGCAAAAATGCAAAATGGTACGTTAGAGGAACATGTGTCATGGCTTCGGGCGTGAGAGACTCGCGCGGAAACCAGAAAGAAACAAAAGGAAAAACAAGAAGGACGCGACAGGAGCCTCACCTTTTGCCGCCGTAACTACTCTTTTTACCAGCACTTTTATGAACTCAAGAAGCGTAAAACTAACTGATGATGTTTGGGAGGTAAAAAAAAAAAAAATTTCAAGTTCAAAAATATGAGCTCAAAAATTTTAAACTAGACATGTTACGCACGTTTGAGACGCACTTGAAGCGTAACAAGTTTATTGCATTTTCCATTCTTAAATACTTTAAAATGCATCGATGACAATCACACATTTTTGCATATCTCATTTAATATTTTGCGCTAATTATTTCGCTAATAATACACCTCACTTCATGATTAATATTTTCATATCTGCTCACGACACAATCTTAAAATGGCCGACCCTGAATTTTTCCTTTCCACAACACATTTAAAATTTATTTTAGCCACACCAATCATGCAACACCATAAACTAGCAGTTAGTAGCCTCCGATAACTTTCATAGTTCTGAACTTTTCTTCCCCCCTTTTCCTTCTTCTTCTTCTTCTTCTTCAGCTTATTTCAGATTCCAATGACCTCACAACGTTTCGCAAAGTAAACATTATAAGAAGGGGACGTCGGGATTGCAAAGAAAGGATCCGGAGCGCACTTTTCCGCGTGTAAGCTCAGCCGTGATACAACATTCATGCTGTGTGATTATGGCTGCAGCCACTTACGTTTCTTTTTGAATAGGTTTTGCAGCGAGAGAACTGCTCCCGGCTCCAAACACGAATTAAAGCACACCAAGATCTGAAGTTTAAAAAAAGAAAAATATTCAATGGCGCCCAATTTATGGTGAAACTGCACAAAATGGCTGACACAGTGGGTATGATTACTGATCCTAACAAGTAACAATAATAACTGGGGGGAGGTAGTTACTTGACTAAAAACTGCGGCAACCTTGTCTGTCACGCATCACGTTCATATTAGACCATTTCAAAAAAATTCGAGTAATTTCGGCGAATTCTTTTATTCATTTCACTTTATTTCACGTGATATCGAGTCAAATTCACTAAATTCGGGCGGTAGTAATTTTGATAATCTTGGTAAAAATATTTCGCTCACAATATATTATCACCCCCCAAAAAATGTGTAACATGTAGGCACTATTCAAGTGCAATAAATTCACACGGCATTTTGGCAAGTTTTTGCTCCCATGACTTGATCTGACAAAAAAAGTATCCCGAACTCGTCTTTTTTTTATCAGGAGCAACAATGCTGGCAGACACCAACAACTTTGGCATTGCCATGAATATTTACATACTTATCGAACCCGCCACGGTACTAATTAGGCGAAGGGAAATTCAGCCCAGATTAGCTCTGTCCTTCTTCCATCTGCCAGTTAGTCCCGGAAACTGAGGCGCTACTATCATTAAGGGTGAACTAACTAACCCACACCGTTCCTCCTTAATTGCAACCTCCTCGCAAGAAAAACCGAATGAATCTCACATGCGTGGAGCCATCAAAAGAATGAAGGATAAAAAAACCACACATCCCCCATCTCATTCCCATGGAGCCTCCATTTTGATTATGCAAAAATGAGTGACCAGACTCGCTTCTCCATCAACACTTCATCTTCATCATGGTAGCGAAAATTAACTATTTGCAAAAACACCGGAGCCAGTCTATATGGGCATCAGTCACATATTTTAAAGAGTCAACAATGTAAAAAAAAATCAGCAGTCATGCCTCGCACATGAATATGTATTGCGAAGTGCTCAAGGAGAATTTACTCAGCGTATCAGCCTAAGAATTCTACTAATTATGAATAATTACAGCTTTCGAAATAACTCTTGCGAGAACTGCGCACGACCAAGCACTATTCAACAATAACGTGGTTGAACTATCTAGTGAATATCTCTCAAAAACTTAAAAATTGCAATAATTCCCTCGAGAGCTATATTATTCAAGTTAAGCCCAAACTACTCAAAATATAGCGCACATTGTCACATGTGGTACATGTAACATTAACCTTTTGTCCTGTTCCGTCCCCGACCACTCCACGACAATCTTTAGCAATGTTGTCTCACCTATACTCCCACCAAAATATCGCAAAAAACCCACCATGAACTTCGCAAATTCAAGCAAAAGGCTCATTTTCGCATTGCCTCCCTCCTGGTTTGAATGTCCGAAAATTAAACACGAGTCCCGACCCCAGCACTCTTTGACACAAAATCCCATCCAAATTCGCAACAACTAGCTTTCAGGTGACACGTAGAATCAAAGAGGTGTTTCAAAACAAGCGCTGGCATTATTTTACCCCCCTCAACTTTTTTTTTTTTTTGAAACAAGCGTTGGCTCGGATGCTGGGAATTTGAACCGATTTGGTGCCGGCGACAGGAGTCAATCCGATTACTTTGCGTCAGGTTTAGTACTCTCCGCTCATTAACCTATTCATCAAGCGTTTAAAAATAAAGCACGGTTTTAGGTTTGTATGGCGTGTTGTTAATCCCTGTCTGCTAATTCGGGGCCGTTCCTTTAGATCTAAAATGGGGGATGTAAAAAAAAATGCTCGAAAAAATGAAAATATTTTTTGGTCCCCCCCGGAATTTGGTCACAAGGTTGGTGAGATTGGATGCGACGCGATACAATGGAAAACGTTTGACAGGATTAATGATTATCCTCCTCTCACTGTATCACAAGTCAACGACAAAACTCGTTCCATTACCAATGAAAAAAAAAGTTGTGGGTCTCAGGTGGACTCTGGGCTTGGTTTTTTGACTCACTCCGCAGCTCAGACATTTCTCACGTGTCCAAGAATTTTTTTTATGTCTCTCCCTGTACTTGAGGGTGGGTCGACTGCACAACCATTCCGCCCTGAAGGTGTTTAATTGGCCTTCCAGTAGTCATTGACCAACCGGCTAAGTACCCTCAAACGCGACTTCAGATTTGAAGCAAAGAGTGATGTGACGCTCAAAAGCGAAAAATTTTCAAGTGCCAATAAGTGTCAGAATTAGCCGTTACAAAGCAGAATGTTTAGCTATATCAAAAACGTGCAGACTTTTGTCAAAAAAAATGGCAGATTGTACACAAATTCAGATATTATTTTTCCCATGCTTTTCAGCTTCCATGTCAATCCGGCTAACATGTTGACATTACATAAGTGCAACTACACTGTACCGCCGATCAATTTCAGCACAGATCAACCACAATTGCAACATTGATAACAAAACTTGAATTCGGCCCAGAATCATCTTATATTACAAAAAACAGCAGACTTGTTAAAACTTATTAAAATGTTCCATATAAAATGACAATATTCAACATCCCTGCGCTAAACTGAATGAGTGGTCAAGCAGCCAACCTTCCAAAAAACCGGCATCCACACATAGACCCTCTTTCCCGCCTTTTCTTCCCACCAGTCAGGCCTAGGGAACAGCTGATATCTCGACTGCAAAAAGAGCCGGGGCCCCCTCACTCTATATAGATTGGATCCCAGCAGACTGGTCAGTTCCCGATGTTGCTCGCACACAGACGGAGTGGCCACATTCCAAGCTCTCCCCTCCAACCCACTCACACACCGGTATACTACTCACTAACATTCCACCACATTCTTCCTCACCATTCAGGCTATCCAAAAAATTTCTCGGAATGTCAACTACTCCGTATTACTACAATATGACCCGTAATTACCGTGTAAGTTCAAGAGGTCCAGCAAAATAAACCCACAGCTGGAAGTTTAGGCCTAGGTGGAAACTCGGCGTGACCGAAACTCAAAAGCGCTCTTTGTGAATAGGCGCAGGAAACTAGGGGAGAGAGAGAACCTACTCATATGCAAATGTATTTTATTTCTATGCCGGCAAGCTGCCACCTATATCGAGAGAGGGGGGTTACATGCACAGAGAGCGAGAGTGAGAAAAAGGAACCAAGGGGTGCACCAGGCGTTGGTTACTGCCCCGTAAAATCGAGGCGCCTAAAGGTCCCCGGCTTTTGTGACGCACCACAACTAATTAACTGCGCCCACTTTGCATCAAGTTTATCAAAATGGCGATGGACTGGTTTTTGCTCTTTTGACCACCTATAACTTAGGCCTAACTCCGCACAACTGCCGTTAAAATAGATATCTCCTAATTAGAAGCCAGCAAATGTGACAAAACCCGGTTGCAAACACATAAGCCATATTTGCGCTCCAAATTAGCGTAATTTCTAATTTCACCCCCCTAAAATAATATTTCAGTATTACGGGCCCCCAGATAAGGCGTTTACCAGCGCTATAATCTAACGCAACTTGACCCGAACTTGGACTCACGCAAGCAGCGTCGCTTCTATACTAAACCCCACAAATTTGTCGTTAATTGCTCCCAGATGGCCCAGATTAGGCACGACACTGCCACGGACATACGTTCCTCACACACACAAAAAAACACGAGAATGTAAACAACGCTTTCGCACCATTGTTATGACCCGCACTTGCCCGCTTTAAAATATATGGTCGAATTTTCATCTCACTGCCAGTTATCACTAACTGACATTGTTGGTTGTCGGTGGTACTGCTTCGTTGTGACTAGCAGTGAGACGAAAATTCCCGTACTTGTCCGAACTGATCACCGCATAACTCCAATCTCCAAATATTACATAACCGCTATCTTGGTGTCAATGCGCGACAACCCCGGCCTACCTATGCACCATTTCCGCCCAGTATCTTATACCCGCCTAATCGGGTCAGATAAAATGCCCCCAAGTATTTATTTATCTAAACACACACAAGTGTCGTTGAGTTTGATAAACAACTCATTTTTTTTTTAGGTGTTAACCTGTATGCAACCGGTACTATTTCTGGCACCAACACTACACTTGGACCGGTCCACGTGGTGCACTGCACTGCTCGATGTAAAATCCATGGTAGCCGGCACTGCTGCATCATTCCCCCCTAAAAACTTACCCAGCGTAAGTTGCGTGTAACGCACAAAACAGGTGGTAACACACACACCTTTCATTTCCAGCTGGGATAGATCCTGATCCAGCAGCGGTGGCTACCAGTCCGAGTTCACTCGCACCACGACGACGACGACGGCCAAAGACGACGGTCCTCCTTCGTCTCTCTCCAGCTCCTCCCTCCTCCAGCTCTCTTCCCCCCTTCCCTCCCCTACCCTCTGCTTCTGGGGCTGGTGCTCCTCCCCCCGCTCACTCCGCGCGCTGACACGGCTCCGCACTCACTACTCCTTCCATGCTGCATACTCTCGGGTAATCAATGCCCTGTTCCGAAACCCGCATGTGCTGGGAGAGGGGGGGCTGATAAACACACACACGCACTCACGCACGACTACCAAGGTCACACTGCACATACACAACCACGACTCTCTCACACACACGTGGTGGGTCCGCTTGCTGGGAACGTTACCAACTGACTGAGTGGAGGAGCAAAGCCAGACTAAAACCCGGGAGGGGGCCCTCGACTCGGCCCACCCCTCTAGATGGCGGGTCAGGCGAAAGGGGCAGAATGGCCACTAATTAAAAAGATTGAATACAATAGGTGCCAGCCGATTGGTCCGTTCAGGCCGAGGGGCTGCAGGTACGACTTGAGCCCCTCCTGGCCATACCTCACATTATGGTACACCTTGTATGTGCAATACTCTAACATTAACAGTTGAGGGTGCTGGGGTAGGAAAAAAAAAGGGCAGGAAGTGGGTGCCCTGAGGCGACACCTAGATTGATTAGACCGCTGCTAACCCTTTAACTTGCTTTCAGCACAACGCTAATGGAGGCTGGACGCGAAAAATGATGGCCAAGGGGGGAGGGTTAGAAGGAAAGTAGGATTCCTCTGGCAACAAGGCAGCTTGGTAGTCAGAAGCGTTGGAGGCGCGAGCTAGAAGGCCCACATCCCACTTGTACCTGGCCCCGACTCCGCCCCGGGGTGTTCCTGCCCGTCACTCACATGCATGATACTCTCCCGCCCCCCCTTCACTCTTTGCCACCCGCCGTCCGTCCAGTATCGGGGGGGCCAACAAGCAATTTTCGGACACACCCACCAATACAACTTCTTCAAACGATGGATGATGGCCACGAGCCGTCAAATTGCACAAAAAAAGGTGTAGCCACCAGTGTTGGCGTTTAAAACGCGACGTAAAAACGAGGGCGTAAAAAACGTCGCGTTTTTTTACGTCCGTATATTTTCGAGCGCCGAAATTTTTGAACGAACATTTGTAACCGAACCATTGGCCCCGGGCCTAAAGTTCACCTGGCCGAGTAATAAACACCTACATAAATGTCAAGCGGCATTTTTACTTCAATTGCGTATGAAGGCTGAAAGTCACGCTCTCATGTTTTTAGAAGCGCACTTTTTTTTTTACCTCCCCTAAGACCACGCTACATAATAAGCATGGAGTGCAGGGGTTGTAATTAAGACGCTTGGAATCCCCCCNAATGCGGTCTGTTCCGAGAATTTTTCCTCCCCGAGAGGCAATAATTAGGTGTCCATTCCTGCAGGTGACGTCACGTGTGAACCACCCCTCTCTTCAGAGGACTCCTGGCAATTCCGCCTCGATGATGACGACGCCCGTGTCACAAATGGCCGCCTGTAAACTCTAGCCCGGACAACGCTTCTGCTGTGTATTTATGACGCGTTGAATTGTCAGCAGTGTGTCAATTCCGCCGACTTTATACGCGCTTAAATCCCGGATTTATTGTTGCCGGGGATTCCCTTATATCAATCACAATAGTCCCTAACCTTCGGTACGGGGGCCTTGTGGCGCGGATCAAATGCCTGCTACGACCCCTCACCACCTGTCTCTATGAACATATCATTCCGCTCCTATTGCCCTATTTTGTTTAAGGGCCGATTCTGCCGTAATCTCTACCTCCGCCATCGAATGTGCTCTGCAGAGGTTCATCCAATACGTGATGCATATGCTCTAGTCAGTCTTCTAAGACAGCTCCTACCTTATCTCAATGCCACCCTCTACGGAACCCAAACCGAAGGCGTATATGATGCTGGGTTTCCATAGCAGGTGGCACCAGATAGCTGACTTATGAGGCAGATCAGGGTATATTTTTGCAAATGACTACACCTTGTTCCCGGCTAATTTTTTTAAAAGAGAAAGACAGCTTATCTGGCAGTACCCAAATTAGATGCGCCCCACTTTGCCCCCGTCGACGACTGCGGGTATAATTTTGGCCTTTGACATTTTTCTCCACGAAATCCGATTCTGGTTCCGGCTGCTTGCAGACTCATTTGGCAATCACCATTTTTGCGGTTTGTGTTTCACAAATCAACAGCCCCCCCGACTTTCTTGGCAAGTCTTCAGGAGCAACATTTTGTTCTCTCCACTACTGCGAGACTTGAACGCAGGATTGATGGACTGACTTGCCCTAGATGATGCCAGAAGATACCTATTTTTCTACGCATCGTCCATATGTGCTGGAGGAGGTATTGGAGAACCGCATCGTCACGACGTCCGAAGCATGAAGCAGAGAAAACACAGGTGAAGTCACCGTGTCAACTTCACCACGAGCCGTCATGATTGTTATCATATGACGGAATTTCTTGCTCAGAAAATAATTGACGCGCTTTTTTTTGGAACTATCTCAACTTTTTCAAAAAACATATTTCTTTCCATGCATTCGAGTCACGAAGAACAAGGAAGACACCACGTAAACACTGCCACGTGGGAAAGCAAGAAGCACATGCAACCTCTAACCCCCTCTGCCTGCCACTTAACCCCATACCGCTCAGCAGACCTGTAATTAGTATACGTGGGGCAACAGGTGAAACAACAGGTACGCAGGATGGGCAAAAGAGACTCCCCTTCACTTCATTACCAGCTCGCTATGGGGATATGATGCTTCCCACAGAAAGACACACAGAGCTGCCGGCAGTTTACTTAGGCTAATTGCGTTATAGTCCTCGCTCACTTTGACGAGCCTCACACTCAGGGAATTTGTGGAGCCTGTCCTATTAGGGTTATTAAGCTAGGGGAAAAATAGAGACGTTACCGACGCTAAAGGGACTGACACGTTCTGTCTTTATATAACGTTCCGCGACATACGTAAAAAAAATAGGGGATCTGCTAACACAGGTGGGGGACGTGTAACAAACGGCACAAAACCTGGCGACGGTTTGATCCGATCGATGTGCCCTTCTAAGTGCCCAATTCGAAGCCCCCGACTGCCACCAATTGCCTCTTCCGATAGCACACCTAACATTTCACTACTTATCCGAATATCATATGTGTGCTCAGATTTATTGAAACATCTGTAAATTTTCATTCATTTTAATTATTTTTTTAAAAATTGTTGCTGTATCCGGATATTGAAGACATCAGTATCTACACCAAACCGGAAAAAAACCGAAGCGTCCATCTGGCAAAAGGCGAAAAAGCCGTCCGGGTCCGTCGTTTCGGGCGGGGTCCGCACCCAACAAAGGAGACCCCGAGAATTAAAAGCCTGAGAGTTTGGGGCGCCCTTCACAAAGGCCTGCAAATTACGCCGAGGGGACGACCAAGCGACAACCCGGACCTAAAAAAAAAAAA
>JYFJ02003649.1:0-39194 GCA_000934665.2 Catajapyx aquilonaris | reverse complement strand
TGCCAATAGCAGCATACATGTAATCAAGCATGTAATGAATCCTGTCGGGTTGACCTGGAAAAAATACAGTGCCCTGTTTTACCCCGCGTGTGGCGCGGAAGTGGCAGCCTTCTTTGCGGACTGCCGGATTGGCATTGGTGCCGCATGTGGCATGTGGTTCCAGCAGATTCATTACATGTATGCTGCTATTGGCAGCTAATCTTTTCGATGACGCCGAAGAGGTAATAGTTCAGACGTAGCTGCTACATGAATAGCACAAAATCGCTGCTATTTATAACCGTTAAATCGTCACTTGAACTTGGGATGACTCCCTGTATATGTAGCCCACCCAATAAAATCACTGTCTTTGCATGACTGATGTCAATTTATCAGTGGCCCTGAAATGGCCCGCTTGTCTACAGAGGAAGAACGAGGTCGGCCGCGATCATTTCGAGCAGGTTCAACACGCAGTCTTTCCGCAGGCGGTACCGCGTTGCCGGAGGGACGCATGGCGTCGTCGTACACCTCCATCGGGTTCTCCCGGTCCCTCAGACACACGCGTCGGAGGTCTAGCCGCTTCAGAACGGCATGAACTTCGACCCCTTCCGCCATTTGCAATCGACCTCAACCCCGAGTTCAGAACTGAACCCTGGTCGAGGACCGGGGTCAACTCCCCGCCCGACTCAACCCCGGATCGCGGGGTTTCAAGGCCATTATGAATACGAACCCGGGGTCAACTCCGCCTCAACCCCGGGTTCAACCCCGACCCCGCGTTCGAATTCCATTATGAATACGGGCCAAGTCTGCACTCCGATAAATCGATCATGTGGTTAACTCTTCGGAATACTGGTGCCGTATGTAAATTGTAAAATTTATTGAACTCACCAATAATGCATTAAGTACAGCAAAGCTCCTTAAACTATAGGTTTGGAAGCAGGCAAGGCCCCTCAGGCTCCAAAATTCATTTCGCAAATCAGCCGTTAGTCTTACCATGACGTAACCTTCGCCTACATAATAATAAATCCAGTCCTGCAGTAATTTGGCTGTGGATACAATTGTGCCCCTATTGAATGCGCATACGCACTGCCCCGCCCTGCCACACCCTCTCAACAACCACCTTCATTTTTTTTTTGCACTTCAAGATCCCCAACTTTTTTTTTTGCCATCCTTTTCCAGCCCGGAACCGGATTTCCAATTAATTAGCACTAAGAGGCAGGGCTTCGCATGCAGAACCTTAACCTGTAACTGGATTTACCATTGAAAATCCCACTGCATCAAACTGCATTTTGTGTAGCCTACCTATATTGTCACGTGGTATAAAACTCAAAAGAAACTCTTCAACACGGTTTCAATGAAGACACCTGCGCTTTCAATAATTAGAGAGCAATCAAGGTAGATCTAGAAAAGAATCTCGATTTAATTAATCCCACCTGATTTATTTACAGTTTGCCGCCTCATCATTCTCTGGTCGCCTTTTTTTATGGTCCGTTGCGACAATCGGGTCAACGGACGACAATCCAGCCCGAATCGTGACTCTTCGCTCACACATTCTGTTTGCTGCACTCATGATTTATTCACACACCCCCTCCTCCACCTTACTCCCAGTGAAAGAGGGTAAAAAAGAAGACTTATTTACGACGAAGCAGCAGCAGGGCTCAGATGAGATTTACAGCGTCATGTTCTCCCGATTTCCCATATTTCAAGTGCGCTATCGCGAAGTTTGACTCGATTTCATTTACTGACGCAATGTTACAAATCAGGGGGAGGCTTCCGTCCACTTTCAATGTTGGGGTTAAGAGCATCTTGACTGTCATGGCCGACAGTTCATTTTTTAATATAGTATTCAATGTGACAGCAATTTTTAGTACTAGTGAGAGAAAAATTGATGTCATAAATAAATTTTGCTGACTATATGCAAACACTATTGAATGATTGTTGAGCAACACCGCCCATATATTTATCGGAAAGACGTGAGCTTGATCGATGCGTAGTTGACTTTCGTGCCAGTTTAAAATTCCCTACGTATTACACGACTGTGTTGCAGAGAAAAATGCATATCTGATGTATACACTTTTCTATCTTATCTCAAAATTTCTGCTTCTACCGTAAATGACTTTTAGGCGGTTTGCCAAATAAATTGTTCGATATTTGCATAATTATCCATACGATTCATTCCTCTCTGTGTGACTGTAATGGTGCGATGAGTTGCAGATTGAACAGTTACATTTTAGTCGAAATGGAACATCGTGTCAAATGTAATAGTCATTCGCTCGTACTTTAGGATGGTCGAGTTAGTTTTCTGATAAGTAAATAGAAAGAAGACCTGAAATATGGAACAATCATAATCGAATTTTGGTCAAAATTGAGCTAGGCATGTAGTCTTCAAATGGTACCTTATGGTCAAGTCAGTTGTGTAATATGCTTACATAAAATAATAACAATCATCTACAAAAATGTTTGATACGAAAGGATCTCCAGCACTTCAAAGCCTCATATTTCGAAAAATGTGACCCTGATTGTTCTACAGCACATTTCAGATCTTATATTTTTACTCGTCACAATTTAATAACCAATCCAGCACCCCTATGGTTTTGGGAAGCAGAAAGCATGCCATTACCTCTGCTGTTAGAAACAAGACACCTTTAATTTGCTATCTGAGAGCCTTTTGTTATACAGCCAGTGATGAGTATGAGAAAATGTAAGTGTTAAAATGGCAGGTCCAAGACCAAAACCTCACATGAAATCATTGCTTTTAGTGAAGGTGGGAAAGCCTGTACCGACAACCAGTGTGCAAACAGAGAGGAACTGAGCGGGTGCAGCCCATGTTGTGCAGTGCATTAAGCCGATAATATTAAAAAGCCACAAGTTATAGGAAAACCAAAAATAACGGTATAATTTTAATTAAAATATTATATCGCCACAACATAAGGCTCCGTTTCGGAGCTAAGGGAAGGTGGCGGGAGGAATGGAAGGTGTGGCAGAAGGGGGTTGATATAGGTAATAAGCATTCATTGCTTATTCAGGCCTTCAGATCATCTAGTCACGCCATTGCTTTATTTCCTGTTTATTGTGTTAGTTAGCTTTTTGCCTCGCTAGGAGCATCAATTATATGTAATTCGACTTGTTTCGATTTTTGTAAGCTTCGACCAGCCCATTTTAAGAAGTAGACTTGAACTTGTTTCCTGTTTCGAATTGTTTCTTCTTCTTTATGGACAGCGCTTCTTCACATGTAACCAGTTCTATGTCTTCAAGTAGCCAGAACTGCTCGGATTAATATTATTCTTTGACTGAAAACAAACTGTTTGTTGCTAATACTGTAGACGCGTAGAAGGTGGAATCGTCTAGCTCACTGTATAGGACTCTGCCAAATATCGCAGTTTAAGATGTTGACATACCTGAGATTTTAGTAGCATTATATCCACCTTCTGGCACTCCTGGTTCTAGCTTTCCTGGCCGATGAGAACAGTCAGTGTAAAAAAAAATTAAAACTAATTCAACTGCAACGCTGATGTGACAAAAAATTGAATAAAAGAGCACTCTGCCAATGTCACTATTATTAGAGGACTTCATGCGTGTAACCATTAACAAAGGACACTACTGCGACGTGTTCTGTAACAGGCCAAGAACGCAGTTATCTTGGCAGGTTTACAAGTTGTATCATTGGAAAAATCTACAATTTACAGTCCTATCGACCGATTACGTTTCAGTCTTTTTAAAAATTTCATTTGTCCTCACTTCCTAGAAAACCCCTGCTCTTTTATTCTTTTAGCTAATTCAGATATTCAGTATTTTATATTGGAGCGAGATATCCAAAGAAATATGACTCCCAGATATTGATGCAGTTCCAACAAAAAATTAGTCTCCCGTTCTGTGACGACTTATCGAGGGGGGGAAAAAAATCCTCTCGACCCGCGCACAATATGGGACTTTGATCGGATGACATTCGGGTGACTGCTCAGCGTGCGGCACACATAAATTACTGTATGCCGGTGACCCCAAAGTACAAGTCGTCAAGGAGGCATGACCTTAGGGAAGGGCGTGGTCCAAAGGAGCTATAGGAAGATAGGGGCCTTCCATTCGGGAGTCACGACCAGGACTTTTTTTTCCTCTCCCATCACCCTCTCCCCTTACTGCTCACCGATGCTGTCATCGAGAGCGATGCCACCAGATAATTATGCAAATTGCAGCCTCCCCTCCTCCCTTCCCCTCCCCATCTCTAGAACCACCATCACCTACCCTCACCACTTCGTGCGAATCTGGTATCACGGAACTATTTCGACGATGCTCACGTCCCCTTCAAAAATGCCGAAAGTTGGCATTTAACTCGCCCAGATATCGTGTACGCCCGCTCCATTTTGACCGCTTCCTATATATTGAGATGTCCGTCTTCAGTCTACTTTTTGGATACACACAAAAAAAAACCTAGCGATTAGGTACAGAAAAAAAATACGGAATTCGTCAGGTTGCTTAATGAGAGGCAGGAAAACTCGGTTTTAATTCCCGGATAGGGAGCGCCGGCAGCCTATCGTGACTGGACACACCCTTACAACCGCCTTTTCTCTCTACATCACACATCAGGCACAGCCGGAAAGAGGGGGCAGGAGGGGAGTAGGGGAGGTGGATTTAAAATTGGGAGGAGGTGTGTCCCAAAAACCAGCGCTCTCTGATTTACTTAATCATAATTAAGTATCTAGCGGGCGGGCGGGAACCGATTTTTTTTTTTGCAACTTTTCTTCTGATCATATGGGCAGATTGAATGAGCGATTCTTTCAGAGCACAAGGAGGAGTGAGAAAAAAAAACCGCAATTGCAACCAGGAACGGTAGGGGGGCGGGATGGAAGTTCCGGGCCTTGTTTATGAGGTATGTGACCTCTTCTTCTAGGCTGACACCATTGTTCGAAATAACGCAACAGACTTGTTTACATGACATAATGAAATCCGCACCACACTGTCTGTCTGGCTCCCGTTTAATTATTTTCGGATGTGGCTAGATTCCGTGGGAAATAAGAAAATGGTGCATGGACTTGTGAGCAGCAGTGGCGCGGCAAGTGCTGGGAATGTGAGCAGCACATATACGTCGACCCACCGGCCATAACCCTACCAGCAGCCAGAATGTGGCCTGAGGCCTGGGTGCGGTCGCTCAACCCTTAGACGGTCTCGCTCAAGCCCAATTCCGCCAGGAGCAGACTTTCATTTTGCGCCATTTTGGATCCCATTCAGAGAAGTCAGCCATGTTGTATGTGAGGCGTCGTCTCATAAATCCCATGGTATGAAAAAGAGGGGCTTTCTGCTGCATGGTTAATCCGTGGCTACGAGTAATTAATGCCGGCCCTTCTTGGGTTGAAACAGGTTCCGGCTGTACTTCTTGTGCTGCTGCTCTGGCTGCCGTCCACACCACCACCGGCTCACTTGCAACCAGTTCCTTCAGGACCATCCATCCATCCATCCTCCTCCTAATCCGCCCTTTGATTTGTGTCCGTCACAAACTTTTTGTTCTTGCGCAAGCTTAGGGACGGAGGCGCTAATGAGTAAGGGAGCAATCTTCAATGCCATAAACAAATCCTGGCTTTAACATCTCTACATGGCGGTTTACCACGCACTTATCAAATCTAATCAGGATAACTGTCTGGCCTCAGGAAAAAAATGATATCCGCGGATCTGTCAGTCATTGAAAGAATTCGGCGACAGGTTGTGCTGGAGAAAAACAAATCGAAGGTAATCAAGTTCATACCACCGAACACAGTAGGTAAAAGTGGTAATTTGTGTAGTACAGGGCGTGTGCTCGAATCTCTCGAGTTCTGCCAAGCGTGCAGAGTATGTGGCATACCACAAAAGAATGTTGCTCGCAATTGCGTAATATTTCAACCTGCTCGGATTGTTCCAACAATTCCAAGATGGTGGTCTGCATATGTGTGGTTAGCATGCATTATTTCGCGCCCTGTAGAGAGCGTTTGTCTGGTGACGTCAGGAGGAATCCGCTGCAGATGGCCCCATACATCACGAAATCCATTCCGACGCAAAGGCCTTCGGGGTTTCTCGGTCCAGATCATGCCACACACTCACGATCCAATGACCAACCCATCCCTTTACCCTCTCTAGCCGCCATGCTTTCAATCCACCATTTTTTTTATATGCCTTAAATGCCGGCCGTGATTCACATCACCGGTGCTGTTTAACTCATTCTGAGAAGACTGAACATTTTTCTCGGCTGACCGCATCCTATATAGCATAATTACAATGGAAGAGGAGGTGTGTTGTTGACAGGAGAACGAGGTTCCTAACTCACGGTCACCTCAAGTAATACATAGGCAAAGGAGTAATACCGCACATGATTCTACAAGTATCCTACTGGGTGGTCATCCGCATTGTAGAGGCCCCCCGGGTCGCTAAAAAGGGCGTAACCCCGACCAGGGGCTGCCCTTATACTGTGCGATTCCGTGTCCAGATATACAAAAGCGGCCCTTGGAATGCATGAAAACGCTCTTCACTCCAATACACTTCCCCAATAAAATTTACTTGCTGTACAACACGTTGCAACAGTACCTTGCTCTTAATTTTCCCTCACTTAGATTTGGATCTCGCACGGGGATATCCACCTCGATATTAAAATAATTGTTGCGAATAGAAAATTTGTTAAAAATTGCTTAAGAATCTTTATTAATTTTTCCTGCTATACTGTAGATTCAGAGGGACTCATAGACTCTCCAATTTTTAGTCAAATTAATGTCGAGTTTGTCTATTAGTCATCAGTAAGAGAGCTTATGCATTGCCCGTATTAAGATGTAATTTTTAAAAAACCACCGAATCAAATTACAGCGATGTCTGCAAACCATGTGAAAATAATATAGTAACAATGCTGTAATTTTAATCTGGTTTTATGCAAGAGCACCTGTACTAAATTGCCTGAGAAGGATTCCACGATATCTAGCTAGATTCATATACATTATGTGACAAATTATTACCACTAAAAACCCAAGACGTTTCTTCCAATAATATACACTTGGTTTTGAGCTATAGCCTATTATAGATCTGGCGAATCTGCAAGTAATGCAGGACCGAAGCATAAATGAATGAGCAGGAAGGTAGGCCTAATTGAAACAACCGCTCTTCTATTATTCCTGATCGCTTCAGTTGAAACCCGCAGCGAAAGCCCTTTGACCTCTAGTCCAGGTTAAACTTCGCAGTCTGGTAATAGAGGGGAGAGAGTGAAAAGTGCTGGCTCATGCCTTTGGAACTATTTCTGGCGCCAGTGGCCAATTTCCGAACCGATCGCTACCTTTACCCTTGTGAAGAATGTGGAACATGTTCTCAGCCTGCGAAAGGTCGTCGCGTTTGTTCCCGGGGTGAATAAACGGAGTGGAATTGCCCCCCCCCCCCTTCCTCTCCATCCCCTCTCCCCTCCCCCTCCCACCTGCTGTCTACCCCACTCCTTCCTCCTCCACACAAAATCAAAAGGCCGCCTCTGTGTCCCCTCCCCCCCTCCCACCCCACACTCAAACACCTCTCGACTCCAACGTATCACTAATTGATTTTCTAGACCTAACACCAGGTACGAATTATTGTTTCTCCAGCCCCACCACTGAGAAAAGAAAAGCGCAACAAAAGGTTGCAATTCATTGGACAAACAACAATGGACCTTTTCCTGGTACAGTCAGACAATTGAATCGGGCTCAAAATATCCGACACCGGAAAGTAAAAGGTGTTACACTACTGTTTCATGCAGAGTTATTTTAAAAAAATATATTAATACTGTAATAAGGCATACAAATCATACCAAATTATAATGTCCCAACGCTCAATATTTGTGCAATTAAATGGTATTTTTGCAGTCATCATATTATTTCATATCTATTGTATTAAAATCTTTCGTTGTTTGTATAAGCATTCTGATTGGTCAGCGGCGTATTGTTGTTACCGCAACGCTACCTATTGGCCCAGTTCTGCGCCTGCGCAATGGTGTGGAGGCAGCGCCTCTGGTGGGTGGGAAGGATAACTATCAATTTCCTAGAAAAATGCGAGCGAAGCGAGGGTTTTTCTAGATGTTTAAAATGCCACGCGTTTCTGTTAACCACCTGCAGTAAATCATATCGAGATCCGGAATGCAAAACAATCAGTGTCACAATATTGTCTGATTTTGTTCCGCATTAAAAGAGCTTGAAGATTACATATATTATTCCTCGTGAGATTTTTTTTTGAATTTATCTCTGATGGCTGTAATTTCTCAATTTGAGCCGCAATGGCTAACCCAATTCTGATCAAAATATGACTGCATTGCTGATCTTCATTTAATTGTGCAAAATCCGCTCCTCCTCCTGAAGATGGGGGTTACAAGGAATTAGGCGCGAAATAGGGAGTGGCATGACTCGCGGAATGTGAATGGAGCGATTGGCGGTCCGCAAATGCGCGATAAATCTGCGAATAAAGTGTAGGCATCGCATAAACGATGTTCGGGCCCGACTATCTCTCCCATCTTCATTTCACGATGGAGACAAACGTAAATCATTAGATTACCCCTCTCCTCCTTTGGGGACTTTAATTGAATGCCACACCCTTTCTGCAGACGCTCCGTACCGGCATCACCTGACATAATAATATTAGACCAACCCGACGCAAAATAGTAATCACGCCGCGCCGCCGACAATCAAAGAGGACCATGCAAAAAAATAAACTGTGAAATTACAAGGTATACAAGAGTTACATTGAACTCGACGTTTGGTTCCGGATGTTCGCCGCAGAATACGCTTCACAGTGATAAATTAGTAATTGCAGCGTCGGCTACAAACTGGCGTTTAATTGGTGACGACAATCGGATCAGGGTACGGTGTGCACGGCTAACATGCAAATTAGGGGAAATATTCATATTTGGTATTGTTTCTATCATATTATATTATTTGTGTTGATACAACCATCAATTTTTTTATTAGACTCTGTTTATTTCTACCATAAATTTCACCGTGTAAAGAGCAGTACTGTAAGTCCACAGGCGGTAGGTTTGGTGTCCACCGGCATACACAGAAAAGAATCATTGCGAAAAAATGCGGACACCGGGTTTCACTATATTCAATTTAACACCGCCATAATTTCACCGCAATGGCTTGCCCGTAAGGAAACAGCATTCTTCGGAGGAAGAGAAACGGCGACTTTTATCCAGTTCTTCAATAAAATTACTGGATATTTAAATCCGAGATCCAGGACATTTTATAGGTGCAATGGCGCGACTTTCAATGTATACCGCCACAATACACATTCATTTCAAGGATCGTTAAAAAAAACTCACCCTGTATTTTTCAATCCATCATCCTGCTCCGAGTAGAAATAGCACTCTTTTACTGCGGTACACTTAGCAGAGTCTGTACTGAAAAAAACTGGTATTAGTCTACATTGTAATATTGTACTATACACTTCCGTCTCCTTTCGGCATGGTATGACGCCAAAGGCAGAGCAGCGAAAAAGAAGAAAGTTGGCGGCTGCACGCACGAACGAACATAAGACTAACGAACCTTATAGGTATTTTAAGAGAATTCGGGTAAGTTTTAGCCAGGCCTAAAGCTTCTTTTTTTCGTCTCCTCATAGGCTGCCGATCCGGCTTGACGAGCGAGTCTTTTTCCTTTCAAGATGTAATAAGAAACAGGCTGGAATATGTTTCTTCAGGGGTTTTATTGTACTGGCGGCTGTCTAGGTGCATTTTACATAGTTGTGTATCCATGCCAGGTACTGAAAGTGCTTTCATGGGGGGTATAACTTGGCGCCAACTTTTGTGTGACAACCACATCTTACTGTCTGCCCAACTGCGCACACAAATGAACGAAATATCTTATTGAATTTATACGCGGTTCTGGTAATATTTAATCTGCGACTGGGTTAAGGTCTAGCACCTGCTGACAGAGGACCCCCATGACTCAAGCTACACAACCGTGCGATTTCCTCTGGAAGAAGCAAAAAAAAAAATACGGTTCAGCCCCCGTGAGGTTAGGCAATAAAACCTACGTATGCATAACTCCAGCTCGTCTTGAGTACTTTTAATCTCTAGCAGGCTCGAATAAATTAGACTTTTATTTCTCAATCAAGAAACAAAAGAACACCTGTCTGAACTGGCCCGACTTCTCCCTTTACCAGAAGTTGAGTGTATGCATGGGAAAATGGTAGTCGTTCAGCTGGTAATGTCGCTCCTCTTTCTCATCTCACCCAATCCAACCTTTACTTACTCCCTATCCTCCACCTTCTCTTCACAGTCCTCACCAGTTCAACATCGTAAAAGTCAGCCATTTTACTTGGACTGGAATTTTACAACGAGGAAAGGCGGGTTTTTCGGGATGTAAGGTTGTGTGGGGCGGAAGAGATGTCAGCAGAGTGGGTGTAGGGGGGTGGTGGGGTGGCAGTATGTGAACCAGGCCCAGATTTGCTGGGTTAGCCTTATTTGTAGTCCCATGTCATCTGGACTAAGTGGGGACTAGTCATAACGAGTTCGGACCCTTCCATTACCAACACCTGACTCATCTAAAGTCATGCCCTGGTTATATGCTGATGGCATTGCATCGTCTGCAAAAGGCACGCGCTCACATGGGCACAGAAGAAGCGTGAAGAGCAACCTGAGAAGCAACCGAGGGAGGAATGAAAAAAAAAAGGTGGGAGACCAAGTGGTGGGGGTGGAAGGTATACCCAAGAAGAAGGTGAGGTGCAAGCAAGAAGAAGCGGCAGTTCAGTCTGCGAAGAGACGCGCATCTTGTCGCATGCTCCGCCCAATTGGTGTGCACGATCATCCAACCGGACCTACCTTACCATTCCTCAACCTACCACCGCCAGTGCCCACCGGCCACCCACCCTTCTTCCAGTCTGCTCAAGAATATTTTCTAGGCGCCCGGAGACTTCAACGCTTGAATCGAAAAGGAGCACCTGCCAGTTACAGTGACTGTCGGTTGTTTGGGGGTTCGATTTTTATTGTGGATGGAAGCTTCAACTTGTTCGGGCGATGCGGATCTCAGGTAAGGATGATGACAGTTTGTATTGTTGTGATGGACGGGCATGTGATGCTTCATGAATAGATATGTCACGTACCGGTATAATCACATTAATAGCGACCTCCCTCAAAGAGTAAGTCACTCTGCTATATGGACACCCTTCCCCAAGTTTCGGTTTTATCTCTACAAAAATTAACTTATTGAACTCGCAGATAAATTCAGTTTTCTTTTTAAATTATGAATATTGGGCCGACCCCTGCACCCTCACGTCACATCAGCGTGACATACTTTATGGCTGTTCCCTAAACCATAGCAATGTACTTCCCCGTCAGATTTGATGAAAGGATGGTGTGGGTTTTATTAGGCGACCTTGTGGTTACCGGTGGGTTTATTGGTGGCATTGCACTGATTAATTAAAATTTCATTTCTTCTTGACGTGAATAGAATATAATATAATAGAATGACAGTCACGCGCGCAACAAACAAACACTTTGGATTCAGTACATGACAGAACGGATACATTTCATCATCAATTTGCAATTGCACTCTGCCAACACAGTGTTCTAAAACTTGGTTGCATTTTACACGGGTGTCCACCTGTATCATCCTTTTCACATATACGGTACCAATTAACGGCTAGGTAAATCTAGTGAATATCATCCCCTGATTAACTTGTGCTATGCGATTGAGTCTTACAGCAGTAGAACGGCTGGCCGCGGCGGTCGCATTCCCTTAGCTAAACGGACTGTGGCTTGCACGTATCAGAGAATAGCCAAGGAGGGAGCAAAAACATGTCGAGTGACCGCAGCGGCACTGAATTGACCTCCCGCAGGCTCGAGAGACAATTAATTATCAGTTCTTTTGGTCGGCACTCACCAACAACCACTCCTCCTCCTCTTGAGCCCTCCAGAGACAACTAGTAACTGTGCAAAAGCCTAGGATCCCAGGCTGAGGCAAAGGAAAAGGTATTGCTCTTGACCCCTTTTAGACCTAGTATCAGACTGTACGACAGTGTTCTTGAGCAGTGAGGGGGGTGATGGCGATGACGGGGGTGAAGGAGGGGGTGAGGGGTGCCTTGATATACCACACCCAATGATCCGGTGGTGGTGGTGGTGGTGGTGGATAGCCTTCGGAAGGCCCGTTATGCATGCATGCTGTCCATAACACATGAGAACAATCCAAAAAGGTATGGTTGGGACGCACGTGAGCTGCTGGGTAATAATGTTCCTCCTTCAGAGTGCGAAAGAATGCGGGAATGGAAACATTCCATCACGCATAAGAACTGCCGAGAGGACAGTATACAGAGGTGGGTGGGATGGAGGGTGGGGGATAGCAGAAGGTGCGATATACACTGCCAGGTCCAAGGAGCATGTTAGCTGATTTTTGCATAGCATGTGGCAATTTAGGAATGCAGTCTTTGAAGGCTGATGAATTGGCCTGAAACGCATGTCGGCCACAAACATGACTGCTTCAGGCTCGCATAATTATCATATTTAAATTAATGTTTCAGGGATTTCTCTCGCAAGGATCGTTAGCGCGAATAACAGTGATTACTGTCGTGCCAGTAGTGTTTCATGTCAGTTTATGTTACACCAGCAATGCTACACCAATACACTTGCACCTCTACCTGACACCCCTCCATCGTAGATGGTAACCTAAGTTCATTGGAAAGGTTCAAATATTCAGGACGCCTCATGGGCAATGCCAAAATCTCAAGTGTTTATAGCACTACAAATCAAAAATCAAAGTATTCCAAAAAATACTAAGTTAATTGCAAAGACCTTCAAATGTTCAGAAGAAACGGCCACAAATATTTCGATCATTTGTTCAAGAAATTCTTGCACTGCACAAACAGAAATATCTGGAATTGTTCCGCTCAGTTCCACTTGACTAGTCCACGTGACAATATTGTAAGTGGGCACCCCTCCAAAAAAAAGTGCGAGCAGTGCAGATAACACTAATGTGGAGGCCACAGGCCACAGCACATATGTAGGAAATCCAGCCCAACGAGCTTAGGAAAAATTACTTCCCGTCCTCATCGGCCAAATAAATGGTATAACGTTCTTGCCGTTCTGCCAAGCGTTACAATGACGCACCCGAGCGCCCAACTTTAGACCCAACAATTTCTTTTATTCCGACAATCATTATGATTCATTCCTTAATAAAAATGCAGCCGGTGATTATTGCCAGCCTGATGTATACAGTTGCACAAAGAGACGTGTGGCAGCCCAAACTTTAATTTACTGTTGACTGCCACCTCCAATAATTGTCCGTCTCATTATAACTGGAGATAGGGTGTGGGAGAAAATGGACCGCAGTACGTGACGAGACGTATCCATATACTTTAATTGGCACTCGGGAACAGCCAATCAAGTGGGCGACAAGGAGAAAAAAAAGGAACAGGAGACCACCAGCTAGCAGTCATCTCCCCCAAAAAAATGCGAAAGAAGAAAAAGGCTGGAGTGCAAAATCATGTTGATGTAGAGAACCAATTTGTTGCCTTCAAAGGCGGGTTACGCCTAATGTGTGTTCCGGCAGCTTGCACTTGTTCCCCAGCTAAGCCTCCGATTAGCTATATCCTTGCGTGACAATTTATTCTCAAATCTCAAACTCGGATGTAGCATTTTATTCTCAAGTATGCTTCAAAATGTGGCAAAACTTTTGGTTAGAATAGACATCAGTATGCAGTATGTGCTCAAGATTAACGAGGTTACTTTCAGAAAAGTAATGGGGGGCTAAAATTAAATATTGGTCCTAATTGCCACCTTGGTGTAATTAATTCTGGCACAAAACGGCCCGAAAGGTAGCTCCAGACCTTGTTTCAATCTCCGGTAATGAACTTGTAGTATAAACTTTATGACCCCGCAATTGCAACAGGGGGGTGACGTCACGCATGACCTCAGTCCAGATGAGAACTAAGGTCAATCCTCTAGAGCGAAGTCTCCGATTTGACCGGTTCACTTCGCTTCGCCGGTACTGGTGTATCAGTCTGCATTTCACGGAGTATACCATTGCTACGCTAATTATGCATGTTGCTGCAAATTACCTGCCACGGTCACCCTTGCACTGAAAGTAACATGAAAAATTGGGCGAGTACCTCTGAAGCACCTTTGCTTCACTTACATCCGCGCAAGTTAAATTTATAAGCCAGCAATCATTAGGTGCAACACTATCCGTAATCTTCTGACTGTATTATTACAGCTCCACCCTATACCGAAGTTGTGTTTGATTTACTGCACAGCTTGTCATATTCTGCTTCCATAAACATGAAAAATTGCTGATACTAGGGATCTTAATTTATAAACACTGCATTTTTCCCCATCGTGCTTTAGATGTACTGTACAATGCAGGAAAAGTAAATATTGTACCCCACTGATAAAATTGTGTAGTTGTAGCTAGCACATTTTTTGAAAAAATGCAATTGCCTCCGTAATTAAGTTTAAATCGCAAAATCAACTAGGGTGATTTCTCTTGAAATATTGCGAGAAATAGCTAGAGGTACGAGAGGAAATGAGCACCTTCGTAACATCCTGTAAGAGTGCTTATTTAGTTTGGATTGATACAATCGGGAGAAAACAACATCCGAAAAAGTTACAATGTTTGGCCCACATTAAATGACATTTGAAAATCCTTAATTTTCTGAAAATCATTAGTACCCCCATGAAAATGAAACCAGCATTTTGCAGTTCATGTTACATCCAATAGTAATAAAGGATGTTAGAAATTTTCGTTTCAGTTGGCTGTTTATTTTGAGCAGTTATTTTGTCGATATCAATTACATTCAATATTATTGAATTTATTCAGGTTCTGAACATCAAGGAATTTCATATTGGGAAAGGCCCGTGCGGTTGAACGTGAGTGATAGAACCCATTTTTTGCAGGCCATACCTCTTTCAGGCATTAAAAATATGGGTTCACGCAACCAAATATTAGCTCTAATACTTCTGATAAAAACTGAAAGTAACGATCCATTATAAGTAACTGATTGAAGTAAGCATTTTAATTCCAAAAATGGACCTTTCAATCAGAAAACTCTGTAGATTTACATTTACATGCTTCCATCGCTGAAGTTTGTCGTATTTACATTATTTCTTTACATTAAAAAAAAAAATCAGACCTTCAGGCTTTCAATATTACACCATAATTAGACTCCACTCATCCTGTTAAAAGAGGCTTAGCTTAATATTGTTACAAGGAAAGGAAATGGCTCTATCTTATTCTAAGCTTTGTCAAGGATGAGCGAGACATCCCGAGGGAACCTAGTGAAAAAAGGGGCGCAGTCGGTATCGGCAGGAAATCATCATTAAGCAACTACTATGATTATTTTTTCTAATCTTTCATTCCTAGTGATTCCACAANGTGATTCCACAAGCCAAGAAGGGGGGGGGGGGGCACAAAGCCATTAAGAATTAATGCCAATGAACTTGCGCTCTCCCGAATGACGTCAGTAGGTATCGTTATTTCCATCTCGAACCCATGCACCGTGGATACTTTTTTGTTGCTGTTGTTGGCGACAGTGTGGAAATGCGTGTTTGGCAGTACTTAATTACTTCTTCTCTTCACTTTGCCGTCATCACTACGCAAGAATGCATTTTATGACAGGGTGACATGACAGGGTGAATGTTTAAACAGGGTGTAGAAAAAAAAATATCTCTCTATTTCTTTTAAAATGATAATATACAAGAGCATTAAGTAACGACAATAATGTTCTTGTGCTCAGTTTGTAATGTTTATGAAACAGGATAATTTTGTACTCCAGCAAGAATTTACTTTCGACTGTATTCAATAATTTTGCTTAATCCTTTATTTCACGACATGACCTTTTGGTGCTAATCTTTATCTACTAGTGATAAAATGTTACGGGCTAATGTTGTCAACCAAAGTTTTATCCAAACGGAAGAGTTAAAATACGGGTAAACGATATATTGCTGTTGTTGTCACATTGAGGCTCATTCACAATTATTACTACACTATTAAGTAATGCAACTTCTAAATGTAGGTTTTAAAAGTGAACCAGAGATTACCTGGCTAACAGTGTACACTGTACATGACGCGTTGAATGAAAGTTACAAGCTATATCTCAGTCAGCTAATAATCTCCAGATGAACAAGGGGAGCGTCATACCCTGCCTGGTACACCCGAGCAATCTTTTTCCGAGATCTGTAATTGACACTCCTTATTCTCACGCTACCTCCACACCCCCATCACATCCCTCTTCCTTCCTACTTCCCTCCCTTCCCTGTCCGTGTCCATACGGAGCATTCCTCTCACACATCCCATGCTCGTAATTAATGAAGCAAAAGAATTTCAGAAAAAATGGGCATGAAATTTGTAAGGAATGTGCAAAATGGGGGTGAATTGCTGGCATACATGGACATTGGACATACATCATCTTACTTGGCTCAGGACCGCCCATACTGTGGAAGAATTACGTCTTCCACTACACTGTAACCGTACCATCATACTGGTTATGCCTTAGGGCCGGTTTCACCGAGCTTGGTATATGTTAAAACCAGGTTTCTTTAGGAAAATCCATACAAATAGATAGGAATTTTGAGAAAGAACCCTGGTTTTATCATATACTGAGCTCGGTGAAACCGGCCCTTAGTATACAGTGTGAAGTTTGGAGTAACCTCACAACTCTGGCATTCAACGTCCCGGAAATACAAATAGGGTATAGGAAACTAGGAAGGTATAGTTAGGTAGGTATGAAAATGTAAAATACGGTAGTACTGTTCTGCTCATTTGCCATTTCCAAATATTCCAATGTTGATGAAGAAACGTCATCTAAACGTTACAATTGTTGGGCCACATTATGAGCATTAAAGCTGATAACAGTGTGAAAGAGGCGAGATCAAGTGAAGAGTGGGTCAGAGTAGGCCTTTTAGAAATACATAGGTATAGATTAGGCACGGAAAAATCTCAAGCCTGTGTTTCTGTGTGTTTATTGAAAGTATCGAAGCATCGGTTAATGCTAATGGGCAATGGTGTTTCTGGTATCGCCGTGCATGTTTCACGAGGATCAAGGAGGTGGCTGAGGTTAAGGTTTCCTCTCCTCTATGTGCGTGTGCATGTTCGCGAGCGCGTGTGTATGTTATCAATGAGATGTAATTAACCACTTATTTTAGACCCCAGTCTGGACAGTAGAGGTAATTTCTCCAAGAGGGAACCTGCTCTTTACGTCAGACATAGCCGGTTATAATGGCAGTTACCCTACGGATACTCCGTTGTTCATATGACTCCTAATGTTCAATTTCACATTATGTTGGTTCAAATAGATAATAAGCAAAAATGCGTAAAATTGCCCACTGCTTCTCCTACAGAAGCTACACAATGCATAATAATTGATAAGTACTGCTGTTCGTTCCAGGTTGTATCGTCCAGAAGCCTCCATCAAAGTCCTGACAGTCGAGTTCACCTACAGTAAGCTACATGGAATGAGGATGCAATAACTCGCCAGTTGGATACTTGGTCAGGTGAGTTCAGTAGATGGACTAGATCCCCTAATACTTTCAATCCCGGCATTCCAGCTTCACATATCTCCCGGGAGCAACGTTCCGGGGTTCAAGCAGAGGTCAAGTACGGGACACTGCTTCCCAAGCATCATCCTGAATGTTAGGCAGCCAACCAAGCCAGCCTTGTTCAATACACAATTATTTGGTACATTAGTACCGGTGGGCTTCGTCATTCCCGAGACGATTATCGTGACCTCCAATCCGCGACCCATTTCCTCAGGTAAAAAAAATTTAAATAAAACTAAGTACCTGGACGAAATGAAGCAGAAAAGGGTGGGAAAAAACAATGGCTTGTTGTAAAACGAGGTAATTAAAGCGCTTCTGTAGCAAGAAGGAAATCCGCCTAGGCACGACTGCAGGTCGGACAGCCCTCGAAACCACGGTATGCAAATCAGACTCGACTCAAGTCCACTGTGGTTTTATAGCCCCGCACGACCTCTTCCAAATCCCAATCCACTTGGCCCCAATAATGCTCCATGGAATTCGCAACTTTTCGCCATCTTCTAATGCCCTCCAATTTGAGGCGGCAATAGTGTAATGAGTCCCGCCGCCCCGTAATTAACCGCGTGATAATAAGACTCTGCAACCAGCTTCATAATCATTCATAATATACCCACGATAAAATTATTATTCAGCCTAGTTGCCACATCTCAGGAGGGGTCCGGGTGACCTCGACAGGGAAATTTTTGAATCATTTGTTCAGGACCCTAATTTGTCATCATCTCCAACCAGATTCTATTACGCGGTGGACTAGTCCTGAAAAATTAATACACAGCCTGAGGTTTTTTCCACGCTCTCATTTGTCACCCGCGAATCATGTTGTCTCCATTAACCTCCACTTTGCGTCCCTTTCATTCGAGGAGTAATTGCACGCTTGCTTCCTCTTGTCAGCTACTCGTCTAGATTTATGTCCTGGTGTTCACTCCGACTCGCCATTCCTTTCATACCATGCGGGTACCATCCACAAATATAGTCCTTGGGGTGACAATGTGACGAGTCACGTTTGGAAAGGTGCTAAAGGGACAGGCTTTCACATAGCAAGGCCCACAATTATTATCAGGCCACAAAATTATTATTTACATTGCCATATTTTCCCGTCATAATGATGGGTACAGTAAAATCAAAAAAATATATCCTTACATAATATATTGTGGCAGAATTGAATGATTTTTTGGGGCGTAGGAGATTGATCGAAGCGGCCTGATTGATCTGGAAGGAAGCCCAGAGATTCGACCACGCCCAAAAACGGGTCCGGATTGTTTGAGTGTAGGGGCTTTGTCCGGAAGGGGGTCTGGACCCCTACTGGTTCCGATTGCTAGGTTCTGTCACTCGTGCCCCAACAGCCCCCGGTGTGGTCCGTCCAATTATTCACCCCCACTTTGCAATATCAACCCCCTATATAACATACCTTGGCCATCGATCAAGGTGGTCTCATTTTGCTTCAGCATGTTACTCTTGATTTACTGCCCGCGACTTCTGTCTCGGTTGGACGGTATTTCATGATGTAATTGATTTATGTACGGACGTACTGACCGTCAGAACTTCTGTACCGGAGACCAACTTTTTTTGATTTATACTGTGTACGGCCTATCAGTCGCTCGAGTTGACAGCGAACGTACTGTACATGCTTCAGGGTTAGTATTTACGAGACATCACGTGCTAACCTCCAGTGATCACACACCAGAGTTGCTGGCATGTTGTTTTTCTTCTTTTCTTCTCCATATGTAGGCAAAAAAAGTGATTTTAATGGACAACGCTGAGCTGAAAAAATTCACTTAAACGCAGAGTTCTCTTCTCTGAACAACCGAGTAAATGATGCTGAAGCATGTCGGTACGAAAGAGGAGGAATTAATAAACAAACTGGAAGGATGTTTTGTATACAACGCCCGCTTAAAAAGAAACGACGTGCCTGACCTCTTGTCCTGGGCTGACCATATTGCGAAGGGAATAACAAGACGCTTAAACCGGTTGCTTGCGATTATTCTTTTGGCTTCGAGGGAATGTTTTTTTTTACCATTCTGCCATCTGGAGATGGTTCGGTAGCCAACTGGTAACTACATTTTGTCACATCTTAATCTAAACGGAAATTGTCCACAAATTTGATTCACTGTTGAATTGCACTTGGTCGATAAAAACCTATTGGAAGGCAGTTTTAAGGCCCTAGGGGCTCTAATTACACGGACTAGATCGACCCAGCTATAACCAGAAGGCGCGGAACAAGAGTATATACTTCAATAAAACTAATCGCCCTATCACGAGTTCACTTGCCTCACATGTACGATTCTTTAGTATCACCACGGCTCAAACCCTGTTTTTACAAATATTTGAACCCACTAAAGCGCAAAAGGACAGTTACACATCATAAAGTTCTTAGTCCCAAGATCCGGCCATAAAATGTGCAAAAATAATTAAATAACCAAAACGGTTGGATCCCGGCACAGTTCAAAGAATCCATTAATCAAGATCATTTTCACTGTCATACATAACTAGCAGTGTTGTTCTGCTCAGGTATGGCAAGGTGAGAATGAAGCTCACGTGATTCGAGCGGTTCATTCATACGACTGACAACCTATTTAGGCGGTGTGACACTTACCCCTGAATATCTCTCCCCAGGTCGCCAACTAATTCCTCATATGTCAATATCCATCTTGCCAATGATTAATCGCATTTCGCTTAGCAATTAAAATGAAGTCACGACTATAGCAAATTTTTTTCTATCGCCATTGGACAGACAGAGGGTAGAGGAAGGGGTGCTTAGAACGTGATGTTCGCATTTTTTTTCTGTTCCCCCTCATCCCCACCCCCTAAACTTCTTGGTCTGTTCCTGGCCTTCCAAAGGCTGATAAAAGCGGAATTCTTGTTAGGACATTGACCTGCAGTCTACTCGAAGTCGAGCTGTGCTGTACAGTACGCGGATGTGGCCATCATCGCAGATCTTACCTGGAGGCCAGGTGTATATGGGCACATTCCATATCACCCTACTAAAGCAATGGGTTCCTATCAACGCCTGCATTAAATACATAGAGACATTAGGGTGTTGCATTAAAATCAGCATGAACCGGGGGCGTCCGATTAAACCGTCACTAATACACGCTTGGGTGGAGTTAATAGGTCCTAAAGCTTGTGTGTCAAGATTATTTATTCGCGCCATCCATGCACCACAGGCTGCAAGAATGAAAAAAAGGAAGGCTTTTGATATACAATGATCTGTGCTCATTTGCATTGGGGATCCTCCTCATTGTTGATTGAGATACCCGGTCTTCTCGGCCAATTAGAGCTCTTTAGATTCAGGTCGATATGTAAATGGGGAAACACCCTTCCCACCCACCACACCGCTCATAATCTGCGACTTTTTTCTTAATTAACGGCCGGTTTGTGCTTCTGCTATCAAGTGGACAGCAACAAATCCAACTTCTTACTAAGAAATTATGTTTGGACAGATGCCATCTTATTAATGGTAATGATGAGATACAGCGTGAAATTATATAGGACTATACGGCTAATTTGTGTAAATAAAGGAGGTAGTCCTATTGAAAAAAGATTGTTTATCAAGTCGAGAAAATATATCATTAGCAAACAATCAGTCATATTTTATGGACTAATATTACAGGCATTTTTTTTGCATATCCGGATTGTCAGGATTAGCGCCTACACCCTCATTTATTTTATTATTTATTTCTGTGTCTTTTACTTTGTTCGTTCATTCATACATTCTTTCAGGCAGGCCAGAACTAAGAGTCTTTACAAATTATACTGGGGAGGACCATCGACCACACACTCTCAACCTCCGAAGAATAACCGTCCCGTTACGGTCTCTGTCCCATTAAACAGGCCGTGCCCCTTTAAAGATTCAGTTAGCCTTTGGCCCTGTACGTCCAAATTGGATGAACCTGAAAAAGGTTCGACCTACCTACCTACCACCTCTGAGAAGGACACTCACTCGTCCTGGGCAGACAATGACCGCCCCGCCAACCAACCAACCGGTTACCATCCCTCACCCTCCTCCCTACGAAAAAAAAAGAGTACCAAGTTGGAGGATAAAAAATTTAAAAAATAAAATGAATTCATTCGAGTCTTGAACCGACTCGAAAGAAGCGCCCAGACTTCCCAACCCTTCCAGACACACGCAACCATTGTTTACGGTTGTAATTTCCGTCGTCTGACAGACGGAAACCGTGTAACGATGTCTCATCCTCAGCACTTCTCATTCATTATTATAATTATTATTTACACTTGCCCGGGTCTTATTTTGAGATCATGCCGTTCCTTTTTCGGGATTAGACCTGCCACGCCCAAGGTGACTTATGTCTACTCCGATCCCTTAACATGCGTTGTATTCTGTTCATTTCTAATGCAGCAAGCAGACCCTTGTCGTACCTGACAGACGATGGCATGACGGCAAGATCGGGATGCTTATCAATGCCAAGTGTGGTGTAAAAACACACGTGCATATATATAGTGCGGGTTGAACGCATTTTGACATTTACTGACTTGGTGTCTAATTAGTTTGCGTCCATAAAATAAACCATCCGTACAATTTATAGGTTGGTTATTAATATGTAGCTGTCTGGCATGGCAGAGTATATGTGGGTTTATCGCCATAACGTGCCCAATCAACGCCAGTCAGTCTCCTTGAGAGTTGAGGCATTTCATGTGAAAATTAATATAGCCATGAAGTGGTATCATCTTATATGAAAGTTTCAAGATCTCAAGGAGAGCAAAATGACGGGTTAATTGTCTTTGACGGTAGGAATCCTCATTTGGATAGAAATTTTCATTGCATCACAATTACATATGCAGGATCGTCAAAGATAAGACCGCTTCACGGCCAATCAAAAACTCTTGCATGGTTATACCTGTCGCGACTGTTATCATCACATTATTATGGCAAATAATTGCATAGCATTTCAGAGCAGAGCTAAACACACCCTTATTAATAAACACTAGCAGTAACATTAGCATATGCAGAAGAGGTGGCGTCAAATCTTAATCCTGTTATTATCGTGACTGGTGGTATCTCTCACCAACTTCCGGCTGCAATTTTCTGCCACCGCTCTAGTTAGATGCAAGATGCAAGCATGCAAGCAGAGATGGGTGTGTGCTGCCAGAAAAATAACACATAATGTCACTCAAAAGTGCTTTCAATAGTCACTGGTGTTGGATGCATATAACGCAGAGTGCAGTGTGTGTAGCCACATAATGTCAAGGTTTTTCCGGAGAGCTTTAGCCATTCATCTGGCCAAAATTAATGGGAGTGTCAAATTTATGCAAGCTATACATAATGGCCACATGTAACATAGCGTCTGGTGCATCAACTGCCCCCGCAGTGTGTATGTGTACCCATCACTTATACTTTAATGCCGACTACGTAGGAGGTGGTATCAGTAATACCAGAATTTAGTATAACTTATACAAGTACTATTGCATGGACCACAGGAAAACTGAGAATGCCAGCTGAGAAGTGAAACGAGTTTCTCAGGATGACAGATATTCGTGAATTCCATCCTTACAGGTGTAACAGATTGTGATCTAGTGGTACATGCACATAGTACCGGTACTGCACCTTATTCGCGCCTCTGTAAAATTTATGAACTGCAATCACGCATCAAGTTTCTTGGGAAAATTGTGCAGGCTTAATACTGGAAAGTATCCATGACTTATTGTCATATTAGGTGTCAGTTCAAGGAATGACGGTGTTAAATATTACACAGGTAATTTTTTAAATGTGAGATTACCATATGAGTGAGAGTCTGATAAGCATTGTAATAGCCTACCAGATTGAAAAAGATACTGTGCATGTAGATTTGGTACATGATTTAGGCCATTCGAAACTCATGCACTATGCTAATAGCAAAACAATACAATGTCCACGTTTTATATGTCATAAATTACAGCAACACACGATTCTTTAAAATGTCTAACTCATTAGTTAGCCTAGTTTTGATCTTTCCCCCATCATAATTATGTTTGAATGCTGCAGTTTCTCTTCCCTGACATGACAGATTGCCAGTTAAGACAGCGACACTCACGCATCCGCATGTCATACTTTAGATGTAATGGCGACACAGTAATCAGGTGTGTCAATCCAGTAAACCTGCATTTAAGTCGTAAAGTGGAATATCGCAACAAAATGTCGCTGGTGGTGGTCGAGGCTTTTTAGGTTGCTGAAAAGGAGAAACCGTGACCTCCATGGAAGAGGCACAAGCAGGGGGTAGTATAAAGCCATAAAACCACTTCTTTCCGGTCTCACGAAAATCTTCATGGATTTGTAAAAATGCTTTTTCACTGCTATCCAGATGCGCAGAATAACATAGGAAAAGCGCAGTTTCTCTTCTTATTCTTCCACCACTTTTTTTTTTTTTTTTGGTACCATCCCTCCCTTATCTTTGATGGTTTTGGTGTGCGCACATCCAACCGGAACCTTCCCACTGCGCGCACTTGTATTCCGTCCTTTTACAACCAGACTTGGCTGCCATTAATTACCTCTCGTGACTAATTAATCTGCGTTTTGGAGAGGCCGCCACTTTTCGCCCGGTTCAAGTGCCTCCTAAGTCCTCAGGGAGAAGAGCGCTGCAATTTGCATTCCAAGCCATTATTACCCACTCAAGATTTTTACACAGGTTGATACAAGCAACAGCTGTGGAATCTCCGGCTAAATACCATGTAACCTACCGCAATATTCATTCAATTAACCGTACGGTACAGGCGGTATGAGTGAGAAAACACTGTGTTAGGTACCGATATCTTGTTAGATTCAAAACAAATTTCTGGCTAGTAAATTTTAAAATGTAGAGCTATAATATTCTGGTAGACATGCGATAATGGGGCATAAAATGGCGATGATTTATAACTTAATGGTGGAGTAAGTAAAGCAGGGATGTTGAAGTAGCTTAAGAATGCAGTCATGATTTCGACAGTTCCACAAGGTTAAAGACTGACTTTGAAAAACCACATAGTGACTTCATTCCTGGCGACGGTCGCATGTCGCGGCCATCGGCGCAATAAATCGGCTTTTAAAAATCCACTCAAAATGTTTTTTTAGAAAAAAAAACAAGCAGAATAAAAATTGTCGACTGGGCCGACCGGTTTCCGCGAGACATAAAAGTGCATCTTAATCGCAATACTGGTGTTACTTGCGACATAAAAGCCTCGGCACAGCAATGAACCAGGTGCTAACTGCCTTGCTCTTTTCTCTTTGTCCCATCCCACCTGAATCCTCCTCCCAATCTCGATGCCGGAAGATGTCAGCCAGTCAAAGAAACCAATCCTCCAACCCAACACGGTTCAAGTGAGATAAGTTCTCAGCCCGATATTATCAGAAGTTGGTCTGAAGGAAGCGAGGTAGACAGTGTCACGCCGATGTTAGGTGTCGCCCAAACTCCCCTATAGGGCAAAACCAATTCTAGATTATGCCCCTTTTGTGATTCAATGGTTCCACCTGCTGCTGCTAACAATGGTTTGCAGCTCCTCCTCCCTAATAATCATCCACAGGCCAGAAGATGTCAGCACCGCCGTCCATCGAGCCAGCCATCCAGAGAGACCAATCACCAAGCGAGACTTGGGCCTTAGTGGTTCAGTGGTTCCACCTGGCGGGAAATAATGCTCTACTGGCCTGCTAAGTCCCAAGGGTCGTTGGCTGATCTTCTACCTACGTCTGGAAGACACGGCCTTTTAACCTCATGGTTACGGCCGGAATGTTTGTTGATACGTGGGGTGTTTCATATATCTCTCTCATTCGGTGGAGAGAAGACGAAGTCTCATTACTAACTCGGAAATGAAGTAGGCATCCCGCAGATAGGGTAATTGAAGTAAGAGGAAACCGTAAAGCACCGGAAATAAGGGCAAATAAACAAGGAGGGGGATAGCACGTGCTGCACACGCGCACACAATGCTTCAAAAAGCACCGACGTCACTCAACACACTCTTAATGAGCCAGTCAATGTCCTGCGCCGGACTTATATGAGCAATGCCAGCAAGTTACGTTCTCTTAAAGACAATGCTCGTGCCTCATCCACTGCATTTTATGAGTCAATAGCCTATTCGGACTTGCAACATAATGCACTGCGGGACCACATGGACTGAGGAGCATATAAGGCTTCTTACTGCCAGACTAAAAGGGACATTCATTATGTCGGGGTGGGTTGTCATATGGTATCCAATTTGGTGGATATGTATATGAACCCCGCGTACGCACTTTTCTGGGAGAAGACCTACTCTTGTTGAACGGACACTGACGATAATGGATTATGAGTGAGATGCAGGCCAGTGGCGGAGATATGCATAATGACATCGAAAAATACAGCTTCCTGGGCCTAAGAAAATCCAATTAGTTGGTGAGCCCGGAACAATAATTAGTCCAAAAAAGGGTGTTAGAAGTTGTCGTAATTGCCTCCCACTTTATATATCAGCAATTAAGGTGACTACTCCTCCCGAACTGCACCTGCGCCAAGCTGTAAAATGCCTTCTACGCAGGTAGGCATAGTGTATAATTGAGCGTAGTAGGCCCTTCAAGCAGATTCTCATTTGAACACCCCCCCAGGGAGCGGATATGGCCATAGAGAGGCAGGCATGTGAGTGACCTTACCCATCTACCAGATCAGTGATAATGTTCTTCTCAAAGAAAATCTCACTGTCTGTTCAATATACACACGGATGGAATACAATTCGCGTGTCTTTCTCCAGTCCGGTCAAGCGCGATTCTATCAGATACATTACCCTAAGTGACGGATGATGGCCAGAGGCATGTAGCGTACTCACACTCTCAGGAAATGTCAGAGGAAGTTTGGCATCCGTCTGCAGGTCATTCCCAGTGAGAACCTCGGATGTGCAAATCAGGATTCTAATGAGACGTTGAGGCAAACTTGGGGTTTCTTAGCGGCATTTGTCATTGATTAAACTACCACAAAATGCAATGCCCTTGGAAATCCCAAAAGTGCGCAACATAAGTCATTCGATGGACACCCTGGACGCAGCAGGCGACGTGGGAACGTACGAGTAGGTCATGCATATGCAATGAATGACCTTTTGTATCAAGCAACTTTCTTAAGAGTGCCATTACCTTTTTTGTGCACATTATATTTGTACAACTTGCATTTCCTTTTCAGATTTGATTCCAGTGTGCGCAGAGTGAGGAATGGCTGTCACAGCGTTTCTCTACCAAAGTCTGCTCTATTGTAGGCTTATGCCTAAATTCAAAATTTTAATGACTAGCATTGTTAATAAATATGAATAGGTTCATCCATGGGTAATAGCCTCTTATAAATAGGCGACATGTATTAATAAACTGTACTGAGAATAAAATGTTGATGAAGATTATGAGTCAATGGATTAATCACACCTCGTTTCCTATCAGTCACACTAGACTACTGGAGAATGATGACAGTTTCATATAAAGAATGAATGATGAAGAATGTCATGACTCATGAGGTAAGATATATTGTGCTCTAGCGAATGTATGCAAAAAAAAATACAATTACTCGAATGGTTACAGTACTGTGAGGATGTGGGATACCCGCAAAACTGGGTGGTCATAACGAAAAATTCTATCAGGCGATGAAATCATTCTGTGTCATCCATCCGCTGCTTTTCTGACCATTTGATTCGCCAATTTGTGGTGAAAATATAGGGAAATGAACCCTCCCAATTGATGAGAGGTGCAGACTACAGAGGAGGAAAAAAAGGCAGCAAGCATGCATGGTTGGCTGAACATGCACAAGTGAGGCCATTTTTTCATACCCATTTCTTCACGAGACATTAAAACCTACTCAAGCAATCCCACGACTTGAGATAAACACTTAACCCATAACAAGTGAGCTTAGCAGGAGAGAGAAGAGGGAGAAAAAAAACACTAGGGAATGAATGAGCTTCCTCACGTGTCCAGCAGAACCAATCGCATGACTGGGAAGAATTTATCAAAGCAAACCTGTCTTCCTTTGTTATCATCGCCTGCATTTCTCATTCCCAACACTCAAGAAACACTCTAATGTTGCTGCTTCTTCGCTTCGACTAATACGTGACAGGCTGCCCGTTTTTATGCCTGAGTTTTCTCTCTCGGTTTTAACGAGGAGGATTATTAATCGTTTCCATGGGTTTCAGGATGCGTTTGGTAATGTTGCGTATTTTTATGACCGTATGCAGCAACCAACTACGCTTTCTTATGGGCATGCCAGTTGAAGTAGACACTCTGGTAAAAATTGCGGAGAGTATTGGAATAAAAAAAGTATAATGCATGGCCGCCACCAACCTGAGTGGATGGAACACCCGCGTATTTTGACAGATTGATTCGCATCAATTAAAACATCTCACTGTCCATCAACTTCAACGGTGAAGGATGTGACCACTAGGAGGAACTCTTCGTGCAGGTGCATTTTGGTCAGCTCGGTTAGAGCAAGTTATCAGCCTGGGAATATTTCAATGAAGAGCTGGCAATGAGCTCTCAATTACCACGTCAGCGTTGAGTCCACTATGCAGAAGTGTGAAAGTAATTGGCTACTTGACTAGTGCAATGACTAGGAAGTAGCTGCTCTAAAAGAAATCAATCCAATTAGCCCGTAAGCATACACAAAAAAGTAGCAGCTTAGCATACTCGAAAGGTGCAGCAAATCGGTGGGCCACGCATGTCCCACCCAGTAGGAACAATTTGAGGTGAGTGTCCACATGCAAACCTTTCTCCCTCATGTCTAAATCCCAAGTCGAGCGGCCAACCCTCCCACCCTAAAGGTCTGGCAAATCCAGACTTACGGGTTTTCTCAAACCCGTAATGCCCTGGCTGCCAAATGACAACTGGGCTTCGGGATTCGAGAGGCCACAACCTTCCCCACAGGCAGACTTGGGCCCTTTTTACAACACATGGCATGATAACATTTGGGCCCAGCCCACTATCCCAGACCCATTCCCTACGGAAGTACCAGTACCACAACTGCCATATTCAACTTTCTAAGCCCTTTGGTGCAAGGCAAGGTCAATACCACCACCAATTCTTGCATTGGCAGGCTCTACGGGTGCTACAGGATGGTAGAGAGTGGTACTAGTTCTCTTCCGATGTGTCCTACCACTCTACCAGACAGAGGAATCAAGGGCAAGGAATAAAATATGTATGATCCATTGGGCCTGCATAGATATTAAAGCTACCTTTTAATATCTATGTGGGCCTGTCATTTTCAAGTTTCATGCTTTCCCGCAGAGAAACTGAGCCCTATACAACATAATTTTAAACGTGCATGCAAAGTTTGAATAAGACATTATAACAAGAACAAGTGACAATAAAATAGGATAGTGGTAGTTGTATTACAGTACTGTACTGCAACAAAAATACAAGAATTTTTCATATTAATATTTTATTAAAATTAATTTCATATACAGTATATACAGATAGTGCAGTAGAATCCCAATATCCGACTCCACGGTTTATCCAACTGTCTCTCTCCAGTAATAAAGCTGTGTTTTTTAGTGAAATATGCATAGTGAAACATGTGTAGAACATTACATCCGTGGGTCTGTTACATGCTGTTTGAATACAGTGGAACCCTGATTATTATCCGTCACCAACGGGACTGGGGCAGAAAAGGTTGGATAATCCGAAGAGTAAAAAAACTTGAATAAAACGCAACCCAAAAACATAAAATACGTACAATATTATGGTTTTCTAAGAAATAGTCAAGTATTTATCTTTTACACACACTCTACTGTAGTGTATTTACAATAATTGTAAATACAGTGTTAGAGTGCGTGTAAAAAATAAATACTTCACTATGTCTTATAAAACCACAATATTCTATGTATGTATGTATTTCTTTTTTTTCTTTCTTACCCCATTGGTGGGAACAAAGCCCTTTTAGGGGGACTGATTTTCCAATTTTTCTTCAGAGTCCACGCAAGGACAATTAGGGATGTAGAGTAAGGATGGGGGGGATGGACACAGGTGCAAGTGCAATGTCGGAAACGGGTCATGTGCAGTCCCCCAGGAGGCTGGTTGCCAAGATGCCTCCTTAGGCAGGGGCCAGAGACCCACTGACGCAGGCGAAAGGCAACTCCCAGGCGGGAATTATAACCCGGGACCTTTCGCACAGCAAGCCCAGACATTACCATCTCGACCACCGCACCTTCCCCCAATAATGTTATTTCATGTTTTTTTGTTGAGTTTCATTCATGTTTTTTACTCCTCGGATTATCTGACCTTTTCGGATGCCCCAGCACCGTTGGTGACAGATAATCAGAGTTCCACTGTATTCAAACAGCAGATAACAGACCCGCGGATAACAGGGGTCCACTTCTACTTCAATTTTTTTCAAAGTATGCTGACCATTACATGCTTAATAAAATTTAACTTCCATGTCCTCAGCAGAGTAATTTTTAATTTGCATTTGCTGCTCAGAAACATGCATAATAACCTTAAGTTGTCATCACCTGCAAAAAAGGACAAGGAATCACCTCCAAGGGGCAAAAAGGTTACCTTTCAATGAAAACCATAACTTCAAAAAAAACAACAAAAAAAGGCTTTTCATTTAGTACACATTTCATCCACAGCGCTTTCACAGCATAAAATGTAAATAGGATTACAGTTATTGCTATGGACTGGTGGTAACAATATGTAAAAGCAGCAGTTCTTGGGTCCATCTGCTATCCCCAAGTGTCAGGTTCTTCAAATTGCTTCACAGCTGCTGAAAGTAAGGTGTTGTCAAAGATGATTAACATACTTTCTGGATGATGGTATTTAAAAATCAAAGTGAAAACTAACACACATCCGTAACAAAAACTTGACAGACGACAACAAACACAAACTGGGTTGTCTCAATAATTTTAATGCAAATGAATAATTTTGCCATGTCACTTTTATAGCCTATGACACATTTAAAAATAAAATCAGATTACCATGTCATAAAGAGAGACATGCACAACCTTGTCCACCTACACCTCATGTCAGTAAAGAATAAAACCACTCAAGTTTAGCATGGAATATCTATTCTCCTGCATGTAAAAAATTTCAATTACAGTAGTTTCAGCCTGTTGGGTAACCACTTCACCAGGATAACTAGTTGCTTAACATATGATAACAAATCCTATTTTATCATCAACATGCCTTATCACTCAAAAAGATGGAAACGATTTTGCATTTGGTTTCAACAAAAAATCATCTCAATTTTTTTAAGCAATAGTCAGTACTTTTATATTAACCTGCATTGTAATGCAAAATGAGGACAACAAAATACACAACTATGACAGTAGGACTTCATGCATTGCATAATTGAGCCAGGAGTGCAATTATTGCATGTCTGTGTAATTCACCTTGTAAAGCTGATGGCAAAATCAAGTTTTGTCCAGAAACATGAGATTTTGGAGAACCTTTACAGCGAAAAACTAGTTATAGGTAGATTAATTTATGCCTCACCCTTTGGCTTCTCCTCAACCTCCTCCTGTTCTTCTGGGATTGGGTCTATGCTTCGTCCAGAGAAACAGGCCCTGCAACACATGCGATTAAAAAACTTACAAGCCTATGAGCAGGTCTCTGGTTTTACTAAATGCAAAGTTGCATATGCATCAAGTTGTTTTGACAGAAGATTTGAAGATACAAACTGGTTCTAAGTTAAAATTCTGCATGGTTATCAATGCACTGAGAAATGTGCACCCAAGTGCAAAAATGATAATGAACCCTAATCCCTATCTTCAATTTCAATCCAAATCCTTACAAGAATTAACCTAACTTGACAACTGCACTTGCAACCAGAATGCTAAATTGCAACTGCCACAACCAGATATGTAACCAAGACCACAGTTTTGGCTTTAGGAATGGAAAAAATTGCTGCCCATCCTCTTGCATCTGAAAAACTCGATTGTCACAGGTAAGAATCACAGGCAACAATTTTTTTGAAGAGAAAGAGGGTTAGGTGTGGCAAAATGTCCCATATATGGTAGTTGGTGGTGAGATCAAGCAAAAACCTGCTCCAAATACTTAGTGGTGTGATCCATCAACCCCCTAAAACTGCTATTGACATTAACTAATTGCTAGGATTAAAAATCAAGACCTATTCAAAAGCATTCAAAGCTATAAATCTTCAGATTTTTTCCTGCTAAAAACTTACTCTCCAATGGCTATCTTTTTCTTTGTTGGCCTTGGCTGTTCATCTACTTCAGCTGGAGCCCTCTTCCTGCTACTGGGCTGCTGGGTGGATGCACTACCCAATTTTGCAGCTGCCCGTCTCTTCTGCTCCTCCATGGGAATAACTGTGTATGTACAGGCATCATCTGCTATGGTTCTGAGCACCATGCCAGCATTCTCCTTGCGGATCAGGGCAACAAAAGCGGATGTATCAGATGACCAATGGATCTGCACAGGGCCTGGCAATACAATGTCATGAAGGTGTAGTTCTTCACATGCACTACGTACATTTCTTTGAATAATGAATTCACTGACAGCAACATGAATGCTAGATGTTTAACTAAATGTAATCATTAAAAACTACAACAAAATTTTCAGACTTACTTCAAAACTACTCATTCATAATTAACTGCGTAAAAGTAAGCAACTTCGTGGAAAAAAACATTTAAAGTGGACTTTCCAAATAAAACACTGCATTTTGTTGCACTGATGCCCGTTTATACCAACAAAATTACAATTTTATAGCTCCTAACAGATCGTTAGCAGACGTTAAAAGGGCTCCAACGACCCATTAGGAACTATTGGATTGGTAATTTCGTTTGGTGCAATTAGGCATGAATCTGTGTTTTTGGCTCCTATTTATAAACCTGTGTCCTTCTTCCTCCCTGATTGTACAGTGCTGGACATAACAGCCGTCGCTGAATGTTTTTTTCTGGCGGAGGCGTTACCTGGCAACCCTGTCCGGCGGGCCAATTCAAACATCAGCCCATGGAGAGCGCTTCCATTGTTGCAACTGTTTACAAATCGAGTGAGTGAGTGCGCAGGCAGAAGAGACCCGTCGCTGGGTCGTCCGCGTCACTCGTTCGATTTGTAAAAAGTGGCAACAATGGAAGCAGTCTCCATGGGCTGATGTTTGAATTGGCCCGCCGGACAGGGTTGAGAGGTAACGCCGCCGCCACCGGGAAAAAACATTCAGCGAAGGCTATTATGTCCAGCACTGAACCATGATGATAATGCTTACAAATGGAAAAAAATACTGGAGGTCAAAAAGGTGTGTTGTCTGGGGATTTGTGGATATCTAAACAAGTACGAGGTCATTGAACTCATTCTGAAATTAAAATGAGAAACAGGATTGGGCTTGTTCTGATGTATCTGTGCCTGGAGATACATCAGAACAAGCCCAATCCCACATCTGCAACACCTCATCAACACAAATTAATGCACAATAAAGTTGCATTCCTCATTTCATAGTAAAAGCAAAAATATGGACTCACCAAATGGACTGAAGAGTTGGATCAAATCAGATGTCTTCCATTCCTTCGGGAATGTGACGTAGAACACGTGGTCTCTGGCAGGTGCAACTGAAAGTTAAAAACAATATAAACTTAACTTCAATATCTTCAGTTCTTTAGTGGCTGGCTATTCATCCCTGAAGCTCACTTAAATCAACCCAAACTAAGAGAAAACATCTCATTATGTATTGTGAATACCTATACAAGTACCTAATTGAGTACTTCCCATTAATTGTCATTCTACCAACCAGGCCTTTTATTAAAATTACAGTTGGTCCTTCGTGCATTCCCTATCAGTCACCGATTTATTTTTCCTCCCTTTCTTTTGTTTTAACAGTTTAACCTTTTTTCTTACATGTTGATGAAGCTCCAAATCCGTATCAGCAGCCAAAAGTTTCCTTTGTGCCAGACAATTAACGACTGTGCTGCGTCCAACATTGACCGAGATGAACTGTGTCAATGTTTCGAGCCAAAACATTTAGTTCATAGTAACACTAAATGTAAGTCCAGGAGTGCACCTTGCTCTGCACCCCCAAGGGTGCCACCTCGCACCCCCTGGGGGTGTGGGCAACTCAGGTAAAGAACCCCTGCTAGGAGTATCTGATAGGAATTCATTTACACCCTGTATAAGTACTAACACTGGAAAGACTTTCATATTGGGAGACAGAATGTGGCAGGATAGGGCCACGTTGTACAGTACTGTACCATCCTACCCCATGCCTAACTTTCCTTCCCGGTGGATCACACTTATCCTTCAGCGGATACACACCCATCTTTCAGCAGATAAAGCCGAGGAATGTAGGTAAAAGTGCAGGGCCTCCTGATATGAAAGTGCATCCTGACAACAAGCAAGTACATGAATGTCAGAAGCACAGTGAAATTTGTGTGTATCATGGAAAACAAGTACCTTGGACAAAATCCTTAAACAATCAGTATTGTTTATTTCAATAAAATTAAGGCAACAATGATATTAGTACCTCAATCCATTTCCATATTTTTGAGTATTTTATAATCATATCAAACTGGGAATAATTTCGAAATCATATTCCTTAATGTGTCTTGTGAGGTTGTATTGCCCATGGCAACACATGAACTTATTAATTAATTTCACCTAGGCTTACTGTAGTTGTACTGTACAGTGCTGGACATATTAGCCGTCGCTGAATGTTTTTTTCCGGTGGCGGCGGCGTTACCTGGCAACCCTGTCCGGCGGGCCAATTCAAACATCAGCCCATGGAAAGCCCTCAACAGTGACAACAATGGAAGCACTCTCCATGGGCTGATGTTTGAATTGGCCCGCCGGACAGGGTTGCCAGGTAACGCCACCGCCGCCGCCGTAAAAAAACATTCAGCGACGGCTAATATGTCCAGCACTGTACAACTGAGCACACTCAAGACAACTAAATTAAAAGGGTGCAATACTAAAACTGACGTCATGGAACAGAGTAGCAAACTGCAGTGAAACCTATTTACAGCAGAATCATGCTATTCTGCAAAAATATTCCATACAGAACAAGTTGAATAATTGTATATTATAGAAACATTGTAGGCCTGCAGCGCACTTAAAAATCCTCCTCCAGAACCACTCAAAAATTCCATAATAGACAATATTATGGTGCAACCAGGTTGTAGTGCAGGAATTACTGTACTGCCATCTTACCAAAGAAAGCGGCATCTGCACACTGCAATATATCATGCTTTCACTCAACCAAATGAACTCACTGTACAATGTGCAGATGCAGCTTTTCAGAGTAGGATGGCATCCTTCTGGATACGTCAATGCTACTCAAATAAAAACTAAATTCATTCACATTGAAACAGACATTCTCATGTTATTTACATAAAACCGATAAGCTTCCTTTTGAACTTATGTTATGAAATCATTCGACCTATTTGCAGCCTTCCATTTCAAATAGTGAAAAAGAATACTTTCTTCTACAGCCTAGAATCCATCTTGTTATATCATGCAAAAATAATGTACCTGATAGCAATGAATAAAATTAACTGATACTTTTTTTGTACCAAATAATATGCAAATTACTAAAATCACGCCACAGCAAAAGTACAAAGACCAGCCCAGATTTCATCCAGCACAGTTAGCTTGAAAATGTGTGGATATATTCTTTGTTGTTATCTCAAGCATTTATCCTGACATGACCTTTTCAAATATTTGTACCACATAAATGAGACAACAAAGGCAACCATCACAATAAGTGAATTGAATCCTGTTTGTGGCTTCCATCAGGCTGCTTCTCTGAACCTGGTTGCTGGAGTGAAAAATCCACTTCTTCCTTAAGACCTTTTGAAATTGAGCAATTGGGTAACGCACCACCTTATATAGGCTTTATTATGATTTCTTTCACCATCTACCCAGCCATTCTTCCACACATCTGACATTTTGATTATTCAACCACCTCTCAAACTGTCTCACAGGTATAGCAACCAGCAGCCACACTTGTATGTCAGCAAGAGGCAACTCGACCAGAAATTCTGGTTGCACAGATCGCAGTGATTCACAAGCAGCTGAGTAGAATATAGTTTGATAATAAATGCACCTAATTCACAATACCAATTTTCCACTGGTTTCTATCTTGTAAAGGTTGCATAGCACAAATGTCAACATTATGCATAGTGACACCTGTCTGTAGCAGGATCACTCTGATATTTTCCATTACATATATGCAACAAAAAAAAATCGAAAATGACCAGCAATCGACAATTTTGTAGAGCACAGGTCTCCACCACGTTCAAGCTCTGTCCTAAACAGGTTTCACTGTAATATCTTCACTTTAACCCCAAAATAAACCTGATGCCACCCAATGCACTTACTGTCAGGTCCACCCAGGTTGAGATATGGTGAGTCCTGTACTCTCATCATAAACACCCTGAAGCAATTTAAATAGTGTCAGATTTCACATGTACGACAGGAACAAATGCATTTCCCTACTTGTTAAAAAATGGTTCCAAGAGTGGTGATCCTGGCAGCACTCTTTTTTTTGGAGGATCCTGAAATGTCCCTGGAAAACAGCAATCAGAAGTCAATAACCGTCCACGACGAGAATGATACTTATTGTACAGCCTCTGTGTAGTGCAACTGAAAACTGTCCAGCATTACTTTGAACCTGCCCATTTCTGCCGGCATGGGAGGCAAGCAAGTGAGGACGAGTCATTATCCACCACTCACACTAGACTTCTCACCAAGCCTAATTTGATCCTTTTACATCTCCCCCTTAAGGCTGAGACATGCACATCAAAGTGTTGAAACACAGTTGCACTCTACAGTGATCAAGACATTGATCATGAGAATTATCCATGCCTTACCCAAGTGATCAGCCATAGTTATAAAGCAGAGTCCAGTCACATATGCATCATATCCGGCCACATGAGCCCTGTCCTTTGTAGAGGAGTACCCACATGCTCCACTTTTTACTCCTGTAAAGATTATTCAACAGTGTACAATCAAATTTATGTAATTCAAACAACTCTCTAGCAGCCTAGCAATTTAAGTGGGTCCACTTGAGGTCACAACAAGAAAAATATTCTTACCAATATCACTTAGGCAATAGGGCTCATGTCGTAGGGCCTCTATTAGGGGTCCTAGGGCAGAATTGAAAATCTTCTCTCTAAACGGATGGGTACTGGAAACCACCTTCGTATCTAGAAGCTTTGGAAATGATGAGGTCACCAGAGTCTTGAATTCATTGTAGGTTTCAGGCACTGGGCTTAGAAAGTGATGTATCATGTGGCAAAGGTCAAGCATCATGTTGTGACCAACAACCAGCTTCTTCTACAAATTAAAAAAATGTAAAGTAATGATCACATACATAATTAACTCTTGTGAATGATTTCAGCATAACAAATAAGTTGTTTGGTGACCTTGAGGAGAATAACTATAATATACTAGCAGGTTACCCGGCGTTGCCCGGGTATGTTGGGGTGCTGGTAAAGGTAGGGGTATTGTACTATATCGCCCAAAAAGATAGAGACGATTTTGCATTTGACTCAAGTGCAACTTGCACTTGAATCAAATGCCAATCGTCTCTATCTTTTTGAGCGATACAGTACATATACAGTATTTTAGGAAGTGTGTTTGTTTGTAAAAATTTCCCTTCCATACTCTCGAAACTCGATATGTCTTAAAACAGGCCTTATAAGTTACAATAAGCCAAAGTTTGTCACTATCTGTGATAGATTCTCTGCTTGGCTTATAGCGTGTAGTCGACACAGATATCTGATTGGATGTGTAAAAAGAGGAATGCAGATGGAGTTGGCCCAGGAAAAGACTGCACAGCCATGTGTTTTTCACCTGCATTTTTGACCCCTTGACCCCCCAACCCCACTTCACATCCCCACCTCGTTCCATATGTTTGCTCTGAAGAACTTTAGAAATGTACGAACAGACGCATGGTGGAAAATTTGGTTTTCAACACGGAGTAACGTATGTAAATACTGTATTATTTTATTGTATTTATTTGTGTCTGGAGTGTACTTTCAAATCCCACAAAATCCCGGAATGACCATACGATACAAACTCCCGTGAGGTGGCCAATTAGAGTAATTGGTGGCTGCGTTGAATTTACGGGGATGGTATAATTTGCTAGGTATTGATGCATGAGGGCATTTCCATGGGAATGGTAATTGATATATTGCTCTTTGTTGATGTAAGTTAATTGTTGAGGCCAGAGTAGGGAGAAGATTTGAGAATATGCGTGTTGTGGGAGTTAAGGTTCCTTTTCGGAAGCTGAAACATGCGGAATTAAATTCCTTGGAAAATGTAACCCCGGATATGCTAGTTTAAGGCGATGTATGGGACTTCCCCTGGATTTCCATATTAGGGCCAAATAAACTCACAAACAAACTCATTTATAGATAAAGATTAGATAGTATTGGCAACTTCACAATGCTGTCAACAATACCAACAATGTCACCAACGAAGAGACGGCTTGCAGGGGGGCCAAGAACAAGGGGGCAGTCACTTTGGAGAGTGGGTGTACTATCACGTTCAAAAAGATTGTCGTCACTGTTTATTTTCTTATGTGTTTAATGTGTTGGCTATCCTTGCGCTGCCAGGTAACCGCGGTTGTTTATTTGGCATTATTCCGGAATCCACAGCACTGCGATCACGGGTCGCGGTCGCGGCCCCACGGCCCCAGGGTCCCATGGCCGCACGGTCGGGGTCTTGGGAGGCGGGCGGGAGTGGGAGGTGCGTTGCGTTGTCTGGTGTATGTGAAAAGGTGTTTATTTGGGGGTGATTGGGGGAAGGGGGGCGGGAGGGGCGGATGAGGCAATGGCCACGACCCGGGCAACACCCCCCGGGGGGATCAAGGCAAAACTGTATAAATAAGACACATTTTCCAACTTTTCAGGGGAAAAAATAGCATTTTCGTTTGATCTGCTGCCATCCCGATTCAAGTGACCTTATCAGCCACCAAAATATACGTTCCTATAATGAATTTTTCTCCTCGATCTTTCTAGTACACTATGCCAGTTGTCTCTAATTGCAACAGGAAAGGGGACCCGTTCTAACATGCTGGGCCGTTGATTTTTTTTTGTTATTGTACGGTCGGGAACAGGTACGAATCGTACGATCATCGCGGCTTGAAAAATTATACCTAATGTAGGCTTAGAAAAAAAAATGCGTGATATAGCGAGGGGGAATAAATACTGCCGGGTGCGCAAGGAGTTTTCTGGCGGATTCCGGGTCCCTTGTTCATCTGTAGCATTTATTTGCATATCGTCTTTCGCACAATTTTTTTGCAATATGTGGTGTTTTCCCTATCGCCTTTACTCCAGATCATGGTAAAAATGCTAAGTGAAGCACATAATGTGACATAAAATTTTCAAGGCCGAAGGCCGTAGTCCGATAGCAGTAATATCGTTTTTAAACATTGAACTATTAATATAACGCCTTTATTTCAATTTCAAAAATTTGGTGGCGGAGTGGCCACAGCCTTCTACCTCTAAGGTCCCGAACGAGTTCGATCCCCGGGTCGCGCAGAGGATACTTATGTGGATAGAGTTTAGACGGGTTCTCTCCGTGTTCGCGTGGGTTTTCCCGGGGTTCTCCCGTTTCCTCCCGCAATCAAAATCAATCACACGCAGACAATGATTAAAGTCGGTTCACAAAAAGATGATCCCCTAAGAGGCCCAAGGCCTATCACGAGGTATTCATTATTAACATTCACTTATGATAATGTCTCAATAATCCTATACACAGAACAGTATTCGCACATCAAAAGTATAGGTGTGCCTTAGGGTCGTTTGTCTACGTGTGCGGTTTTATGGGTTTTTTGCCCATTTAATTACACGCAGTGGCGGATTTAGGGGGGCACGGGGGCACGTCTCCCCCCCCCCC